>JAQQSW010018860.1:0-11163 GCA_028646575.1 Pseudocheirus occidentalis | reverse complement strand
AGAGAGAGAGAGAGAGACAGAGAGAGAGACAGAGAGGGAGGGAGGGAGGGAGGGAGACAGAGAGAGAGAGAAAGAGAGAAAGAGGGAGGGAGGGAGAGAGGTGTTGCAACTTATTAAAGAGTGCAGGGTTTATCATCAGAATGCCTGGGTTCTGACGTTATTTGTGCTATTTAACTTCTTAATGTGACCTTAAGCAAGGCATTTAATGTCTCTGAGTGTCAGGTTCTTCTTCTGTGGAAATAAGCATTTGGACCGGCTCAAAATCCTCTGATCTATTCATTCGCTTATTTGCTTTGTCACCCTCATGACCTGAATTTGTGATACAGGTGCCCAGTGTTTGGGGAATAAAACGGAATGAAACTGCCTGACCTACATTGGAATTGAAACCATGACCTTGACTTCCTTACTGCTATGCTGTAAACAACTGAGCTTTCCTACAAAATAAATAAAGTATTCATTGGCAATAAATGTGAAAACCACCTGACATTTGAGCCCAGGGTATTATAAAAAGTTACAAGAGGAACTGCAATTGTATGGCATGTTCTCTAGTGACATAAGTTATTTTAGCAATCACTGGACTAATACTTTGAGAACATTTCTTCATGTTTAACTATGACCTGTCATAAGTCATATTTAGGGCCTTAGCTAATAATTCTAGAATGGGGGAAAGTTGAAAGGAAGGAGTGGGGAGAAAAGAAATAGATGACAAAAAACACTGGGCTGGGTAATTCCCAGAAAGAGGAGCTGATAGAATGAATTCAGAACAGAAAGAGACCTTAGTCATCTAGTCCAATGTCTTCTTTTTACCAGTGAGGGAACTAAGACCCAGAGATATTAGGTTCATCACAAATTATAGATATAGAACTAAAAGGGACCTTAAATGCCCTAATCCAACTTCCTCATTTACAGATGAGGAAACAGAGGCATGGAAAACTGAAGTAATTTGTCCAAAATCAAATATTTAGTAAGTGTCTGAGTTAGGATTTAAATGAAGGCTCTTCTAACTCCAAGTCAAGCACTATCCAGAACAGCATTCTATATCTCTTGTGTGCCCAAGGTCACACAGGTAGTAAGCAGACTGAGGATTCAAACCTTGTTCCCCGTCTCCCCAAATCAATGCTCTTTACCTGCACTGAGACGAGGGGCAGAAAGACCAATGTGGTGTACCTGTGTTTGCATACCTCAACTCCAGGGAGGAATTGAAGGCAGAAAAGGGGTGAGGGAGCCCACAAGAATTGGCCTATAGAGAGATAATAGGAAAGCCTCTGATAAAGGGAAGTTATATCAATTAAGTCAGATCTTTAGATTCAACGGCCTCCATAGAGATGGAGGCAGTTGCAAAATGCAACCTTTCTTCTATCCTTTCCAACATTAGTGTTCAGAGACATCAAATATCACTAAGAGGTATGAAATCAGAAACAAGTACTCAGAATCAGATTAAAATAGAATTGGGAACTATTTAACAAAATAAATAAAATACAATAGAATGTAAATAATGTTAATATGTGATTTTTTTTAAGTCAGTATATACCTGAAGGATTCTTTGTATCTAGTTTGGTAGTGCTCATTTCTATTTGAAACCACTGTGATACATTATCAGCTGCCCTGGCCGAAACTTTCAGAATATTAGCCCATTGAGTTCACCTCTTTGCTTCAATCAGAAACATTATCACTATAGTCAAATTATTTGAAGGAATATTTGAGGAAGCTGTGTTCCAAAACTGTGGCAAGATCCATACCAAATCATACTTCCCACAGTGGAACCACAGAGAATCAGAAAGTGGTAAGATGGGCAAAGAGAAAGCCTGAACCCTCAATTTGCAACCTGCGGGGAAAATCATAGTGATGAGCCTACGTTACAGCAATATGATTCTTTACTTTTTATATCTAAAATTCAAAACCCATTTATTCTAGAAAATTTAACAAGTTACACTAGATGTTCCTCACCTACCTACCTTCTTAATTAAAGACATGTTCTTTACATGGGCTTTTTTTCCCCCTGAAATATCTGTAATAAAGACTTTATAAAATCTTTTAACATTGGCTACCAAGATAATTTACATTTCTTTTGTCCTTGTGGAAGATCCCCTTTGAAACACGAAGAAAGAAAAGTCAAATGAACTAAGGCTTTCTCACATCTCCCCATTACTTTGTTTCCTTTTAAGCAATAATTCAATGCCATATCAAAGGAAAGTCTTATCCAAAGGGCAGAAGAGATCCAGGGATGAGATGATTGAGTCCTTTCAACAGCTGCACAGTAGGTATAGTTCTAGGGAGGCTCCCACAATGGGATTTGTGGGATTATGAAAACAAAGCAGATGGAGGGTACTAGGGCACAATGGTTCCGTAGGTCTCTTTCTTCATACTTTTGCCAACTTGTCTGCATTCTCCCATGTATGAATCAAAAGAGTATTTGAGCTATTAAATAAAGACAGGAGGGATGAAGCTGGTGTAACCTGTTCTGTGTTCAGCAATACACCTTGTTTATTTTTAAAGGTAGTGATAGAGGAAAGAGCTGACTTTTACCGAGTTTCAGTCCTTCCTACTTCATGACATTCATGGTAGAGAGAGATACTTTTAACCAGTCAACCAGACTTGCAACCTAAAGTCATCCATGATTCTTTATTCTCCCTTACTTCCCATATCCAAACATTTGCTAAGTCCTGTTGATTCTTTTTAAATTAATTTATTTTAATAGCATTTTATTTCTTCCAATTACATGTAAAGACAATTTTTAACATTCCTTTTTAATAAAATTTTCATTTCCAAATTTTCTCCCTTGTCTCTTCCCTCCCTAAGATATTAAACAATTTGTAACTTATTAAACAATAATTAGCAATTTAACTTATACCTATGTGCTGATTCTTTCTTCATAATATCTATCATATATGCCTCCTTCTCTCCTTTGACACTGCCCCTCATTACCCCATCTGTACTATTACAATAACTTGCTGTTTGGTTTCCATTTCTCAAGTCTTTGCCCTATTCCAGTACACCCTTCACTCAGCTGTCAAATTAAATTGCAGATCTGGCCATGTATGTCTGACCCCATTCAATAAACTCCAGTGGCTCCCTATTATCTCCAGGATCAAATATAACATCCTGTTTGGCTTTAAAAATCCTGCCTACCTTGACCCTTTACTAACTTTCCAGTCTTCCTGCTCCCTACTCCATTCTATATACTTTGTGATCCAAAGACACTGGATTCCTTGCTGTCTCTCAACTTTAAGACACTCCATCTTCCAACTTTATGCCTCGTCACTAGCTGTCTTCCATATCTGAAATTCTCCCTTTTTTATCTCTTTCTCTTGACTTCTTGGGCTCTTTCAATCTCAGCTAAAATCTCACCTTCTACAAGAATCCTTTCCTAATCCCCTTTATGCTTGTCCCTTCCTTCTTAGATTGTCTCTATCCTGCTTATATTCTGGCTTTGTTTCCATAGACTATGAGTTCCTTGAGAGAAGGGATTGTGTTTTGCCTTTCTTTGTGTCCATATCACTTAGTAAAGTACCTGACACAAGTATTTAAAAGGTATTTAATAAATGCTTGTTGACTTGACTTTTAAGAAAATTTTTTGGAATTTTCTCAAGAACTAATATAGTATTGGGCTCCAGGTCTTCTACTCATCTTGCCAAGGTATCATCACTTTAACTGGAATGGTCAAGAAAGAGACAAACCAGAAATATTTCTGTCTTCTTAAAGCAAGTAAAAAGATCAATCTGTTAGAGTCCTCGGACTATAAAAGAATTTTCTGTTCCTTTCAGTGCTGTTCAGTGTACTCATGTCTAAGTCGCCAAGGTCATCAAATAGCTTTTTAAATAATTCAGAATCTACAGTTTACTTAACAAACTAAATCTCTAGCTCCCTTCCCTGATGGCACAATGTTTCCTTAGATTGGACCTATTAGTTTAGCTGGTTAGAAGACAGATCAGTGAAGCCAACAGGTGAATGTAACCCCTATCAATCTTATTATCTATTTAGGAAATTCAGAGGGAAATTCTTTACATGTGTTGGTAGTTGGGCACAGAGTGTACTCCTCCCTTCCCACTCATGTCATGTGCATGCAATTGATCACAAGAGAGCCACAGGTAAGGAATCCTGATCTGGTGAGGCATTAATATAGTACTTATATTATCTGTCTCATTAGAGCTTCACGTTGGCCTTGTCAGAAAAGTAGAACAGAAGTTGTTACATCACCATTTTACAAATAAAGAAATTTCAGCTCAGATACTTTAGAGAAGTAAATGGCACAGTGGAGAGAATGCTGGGTCTGGAGTCAGGAGGACTGTGAGCTCAAATCTGACCTCAAACATTCATTATTTTGATCTTGCCTTGTCACTGGATAACAAAGTATGTAGAAAGGAGTAAGCAGCAGGAAGCCTGGAAAGGTAAGAAGGGGACAGCTTATACAGGATTTTAAAAGTCAAACAGAATTTTTTATATTTAATCCCAAAGGTATGAGAGAGTCACTGGAGTTTACTGGATGTTTTGGGAATAACATGGTCAGAACTGTAATTTAGGTCACAACTTCTCTCTGCCTCAGTTTCCTCAACCATAACATAGGGATAATAATGGCACTTGCTTCTCGGCATTGTTGTAAGGATCAAATGAGATAATATTTGTATAGTTCTTAGCACAATGCCTGGCACAATATAGGAAATTAATAAATGTTTATTTCCTTCCTTCCTTTAAATAACTGTCTCAAAGCCACAGAATTTATCAGTGGCAGGACTTGAAATCAGGTCTTCTGACTGAAAGTTCAGGGTTCTTTCTGCCATGGTGCCCATCCTTACTAGTACAAAACCATCAGTGTCATACAAATGATCAGTCATTCAATGAGCATATGTTGCATGCTTGCTATGTGCCAGGTGCTATACTAAGCATTAGGGGCACAAAGAAAGGCAAAATACACAGTCCCTGCCCTCAAAGAGCAAACATTCTAGTAGGGGACTTTTTTGTGATGTGCAAAGAAAAATTATATATATATATGGATTATATGTATGTATACACATATACATGTACATATATGTATGTATTTATATAAATTTTATGAGTAGAAAATAATTTCAGATAGAAGGTAGTAGCAATGGTAAGATTAGGAAAGGCCTCCCACAAAAAGTGGGGTTGGAGCTGAGTCTTGCATAAAATAAGGGAAACCAGTTCACTGAAATGAAGAGGAAAAGAATTCAATGTATGGAGAATGATCCGAAAAAGGTAAAGAGTCATGAAATGATGTGGTTTGGGAGGAGGAAGAAGGGCAGTATGGCTGAATTCGAGTGTAGTTAGACCCCTGTAACAAAAGAAATTGACCAGGTGGGACAGGGATTTAAAAATCAAACAGAGCAGTATATATTTGATCCTAATGATAATAAGGAGTCTCTGGGGTTAATTGAATAGAGGATGGGTGACATGATCAGGCTTGTGCTTTAGGAAAATCAGTTTGGCAGATGAATGAAGAATGACTTAGAGTAGGGGGAGACTTGACCAGAGCCCAACCAGAATATTATGGCAATAATCCAAAAATAAGGTGATGAGGGTCTAAACTAAGGTTGTGGCTATGGGAGTAGAAGTGAGATGTTGTGAAGGTAAAAACAAGACTTGGTAGCAATATATATGAGGTGACTATGAGTAAGAAAACAAGGATTACTTCTAGGTTGGAATTCTGAATGACAGGGAGAATATTTGTGTCCTTAACAATAATAGAGAAGGTTGGAAGGATATTGGTGTCTTTGACAATAATGGAGAAGTTTGAAAGAAGGGAAGGATTGAGAGAAGAAATCATGTCTTCTGTTGTGAACATGCTGAATTTGAGAAACCTCTAGGATATCCAGTTCAAAATGTCTAGAGGCAAGTGGTCATATAAAACTTGTGAAGAGGTTAGGGCAGGATACATAGATCTAGGAATTATCTGCATAAAGATAACTGAATCTATAGGAACTGATGAGATCACCATGCAAGATGGTTTAGAGAGAAAAGGGAAGAGGGTATGGGAAAGAGCTTGGAGGACACTCATGGTTAGTGATTGTGATCTAGACAAAAATCCAGCAAAGGAAACCAAGGAGCAGTCAAGTAGGAAAAGACCCAGATGAGAGAAATGTCATTAAACTCAGAGAGGAAAAAGTATCCAGAAGGACAGTAATCAGAGAGGACAAAAAGCAAAAAGAAAAGACCATTAGACTGAGTAATTAAGAAAATAACAGTAACTTTGGAGAGGGCAATTTCTGCCAAATAGTGTGGTCAGAAGTCACATTTCAGAGGGCTTAGAAATGTGTGACAGGAGAAGAAGTGAAGGGACTTTGTCTTTCTCAAGGAGTTTATCCATGAAATGGAAGAGAGAGATATAGGATGAAAACAGGTGAGGATGATTTGATCAATTGAGAATTTGTAGAGAATAGGGAAACAGTGTGTTATAGGCAGCATGAGAGAGATTAAATATTAGAGAGATAGTGAGGATGAAACAGAAGCAATCTGCTAGAGAAATAAAATTGAATGTAATCAAGGCAACATGTAGAGGAGTTTGCCTTGGCAAGAAGGGCTACTTATTCACATGAGACAGATATAGGAGGAGATAGAGAAAACATCTGAGGGAAAACATATGAGATGAGGAGGGAAATAAAAGAGAATTCTAATAGAATGGACTTAATTATTTCTCCAAAGTATGGGGAAAGATCCTCAGCTGAAAGGATAAGGGAGAGAATACCATGGGGAGAACTGAGAGGAAATGAAAAACTTTGAAATAGCTTCTGTGGTTAAGTTGGAGAGTGAATCAACCAGATAGTTGAAAGAGGGTCCTTTTGAAATTAGGTAACATAAACTAGCAATACCCCTACTTTGTCTATTTCCAAAGATGATTAGGGGAAAAGAGAAAGAACCTACATGTTCTAAAATATTTATAGAAGTTCTCTTTGTGGTAAAATCAAGCACAGCAGCTCTGCTGAGGACTGCTGCTGTGAATAACTTTAAGGGTCTAATTGCATAGTATAATGAACTCTTTATTCACTCAGCAATAAACTAAAGCACAATATTCAAGAAACTAAAGCATAACATTCACAAAAACATAACATAACAATTCATTACTAAGGTGTCCACATAGTCTTAAACAAAACATATCATTCAGTATGTCTTATAGTAACCTTTAAGGGGTGGCAGAAAATGCAAACACCATCTTCCCCTAGGTCACAGTAAGTTACAATCTCCTCAGTCAATACAGAGTATCCAAGTAAAGTCCCCTTTCATCTTGAGTAGAGGCTTGCTTCCCCCGTGGCTCCTCCTCCACAGGCTGACAGCTCCCAACTCTTGTCTGTAGGCATGTAGGCAGCTCTCTGCTCCTGTTCCATATCTCAGCTCACAGGGGCTGCTCCACTCCAAGTTCTCTGTAGTTTCTGTTTCTAGGAAAACAAAACTTAACAGGGCTACAACAATATTTACACACATTATGAGCATTATCATCTCAATTCACTTTCTGAGAAGCCACTACAGAACAACAGACAAGGCCTCTTTCTGAGAAAGTAGTACAGATCAAAAAACAGAGTGCCAACACTACAAATATTCTCTCTCTCAGTTCTGCTTGCTCCCAGCTCTGCTTATGGTTTTCTCTGCTCTGCTCCTGCCTGCTCCGCGCTTCTTGTTCCACTCTTTCAGTAAACACCTCCCACCATGGGCTCCCATGTGATTACATTTGACCAATTAAGGGCAGAGGAGATCTTCAAACTCCTTTAGGCCTATTAAGGGCAAAACAATCCATGCAGCTCCTAGTCAAAGACTCTTGACACAAAGGCAAGTCTCAAAGGCACTTGATTGGTTAAAACTCAATCCAGAAAAACAGCAAAAAATCCTATTTTGCTTGCTATTACAGGTGGCAAAGAACTGGACATCGGAAGGATACCCATAGATTGTAGAATGGCTGAACAAGTTGTGGCATCTGATTGTGATGGAGTACTACTTTACTATAAGAAATAATGAGCTCATTGATCTTAGAAAAACAAGAATAGACTTGCAGGAAATAAAGAAGAGAAAAATAAATGGAACCAAGAGAACATTGTATACAGTAACAGGAACATCGTTTTAAAAATTACTTTGAGTGAATAAGTTATTTTATCTATTATAAATACCCAAATTAACTTTAAAGGTCAAATGAAGAAAGATGGTATCATCATCCAGAGAAATAAATGTATAGAACAATTTTACACATGTATACATATATGTACACATATAGACATATGTGTACAAATATATGTTTATATGTCTGTGTGTGTATATGCTTATTTGTATCCAATGGTAGCTATCTCTAGGGCAAGGGGAGGGAAGGAAAAAAAAGAAAAAAATTACAAGAATTTTGCTGTATATTTGAAAGAAATAGTAAGTTCTGCATAGTAGATTTGTAGTTTCATGTACAATTATCTTTTATGTCATGGAAATGTCTGTTTTATTCCATAAATTAAAAATAAAATTAAGTTAAACTTTAAAAAGAAATTATGTAACATAAATATGTAGCAATATGGTTTTGTGACTTTCTTCAGTCCTTTTCAGTGGCCTGTGAATAGGAGCAAAAGTGGCAGATGATGAGTTAGCCCATGTTGGGATTTGGCAAGGCATGATTAACAATAGAACAAGGTGGTAAAAGACTTGAGTGCGAGGGATAATATAGAATTAAACTGATTCACCATGAGTGTGCAATAAGGAATGAAGGAGAGCATGGTTACTTCAAGGTTGATAGCCTAGGAATGAACTAAGGGGTTGAGGTATTGGACAGTCATTTATTTACTCCAAGGAGAGTGTGTGCATTCCTAGGACACAGGAAAATGTGAGCAAAAATGTAGGCCAAGAAATGTTTGTCAGTAAAATCTAAGAAATCGTTTACTCTTTGATTCCTTCTTCACAATTGTATTTTAGAGTGTGTTTTGACTTCCCCTCTAACCCTTTGAGGATAAAAGCTATTTCTCATGAATAAAGAGTAAACAAAAGAGCAAAAACAAATGGGCAAACTTTCATCTTGTAACTGTCCCTTTAAAAGGTCATGCAATCATTTCAATAAATAGTGTTAAGTCCCTACTCTTTGAAAAACATACTCCATCACCATTCATGACATACATTTTCCTCAGTTTATAGAGAATACATTATCCAAGATGAAAATGGAAATTACAAGGCTCAAATTCATTTTTCCCTTTAACCAGAACTCTCATTACTGGTAATAAATCACAAGGCTTCTGAATGAAGACACGAGATCTTTGTCACAGGAAAAGAAGGAGGGCCAGTTCCCAGCAAAATTATGAGGTAGGGAAATTTAGTCTTTGGCCCTGCTCATCTCTTTTACCTGACCAAGCTCTATGACTGGTCATCTACTACATTCCAATCAATTGCCAGTCATCCTGACTTTTGTCTTCCCATTGGACTTAGGTGACTATGAAAGAAAGAGTGAAGCTGATGATTTTGTGCATCTCTGCTTCATTTAAATCCAATTCAGGAAAGAATCAACATGTCACCCATGATGTCATTAGTCCTCTAAAATGAAGAACCAACAACAACAAGTAGCAACATCTCTTCTATTACTCCCCAGTTTCTCAAGTGACTCCTAATCCAGACACATAGTTTATAAGGTTACCCTTTATAATATCTCCTTCAAATATCAATTCAAAGGCCACCTCTTACATTAGGTCTTTCTGGATTTCTACCTCCCCCCCAAGCCTTCTCAAGCTTCTAGTGCTTCCTCCAAAGAATTACTTTGCATCTACTTTGTATATCCTTATATGGGTACATGTCTGCTGTGATAGAATTTAATAGGTTCCTTAAGATCAGAGACAGTTTAACTTTTATCTTAGTATCAACAGTGCCATAGCACAGTATCTAAAACATGTTAGGAGCTTAACACATGCTTGCTGATTGATCGATTTAAAGGTTTAAAGTATGGTCCCTCCCAAAGGTGTTGTATTTTATATTGGGACTTTGGGAAATCAAAAAGTTTTCAGGATTCAAAGTAATAAAGATATAGTATAAGAAAATGAGCACTGGGTTTAGTTTAATATTGGGGGGTAGGGCAGGGAATGGGGTTGTCATGACCTCTTCAAATTATGACAGGTGTAAGATAATACTGGGTTCCTATGAAGAAAGAAGTCTTTTAAGAAGAAATATAATGGGAAGAGAGGGAAGGAAGGGTAGAATTTGGAACTGAAAATTTTTTTTAATAATGAACATTAAAAATTGTTTTTACATGTAATTGGGAGGAAAATAAAACATTACTTTTAAGACATGAAGAAATGTAGCCTAAGTTTATTGAAAAGAGCTATTCTTTTGACTTCGCCTGACATAGACCACCTTGAAGTCTTCTTTCAAGTGCTCAAATGCTTGACCCAGAGGTATGAGAGAAGAAGATTGTGTTCTAGACTCCAGATTATTGTTCCAGGGAAAGAAGTCATCAGCTCAGGGACTTTCAAATAGAAATAAGGGACAGGGGAACAATATCCTCTATGCTTTTGTGAATTTGCCATAAACTGAAAAGCAACTCTTGGAACTTTATTAAATGACATAAGCTTTTTTTCATCTATGCTGCCATGGAACCCAAAAGTCCAACTCTTTGAACTGGAAAAGGCCTTTCTACTTAACAAGCTTCTTTCTCAGGGCCCAAGCACAATAAAACTGTGTACACAGGATTTGAGTCTAATGCTCCCAAGAGACTTTGCCAATGTTGCTGGCCAAGCTACTGTGCTTCAATAGGGCTGGTCTAGCCAAAACATCCTATCCTTTGACGGAAAGATATTTAATTAATTGTACTAGTTGTAGCCTAACATTTTCCCAGAACATTTTTTTCTTTTAGAAATGCATAAATAAACTCCATCAAAGTAAAGTTTTCATATATCTGGGAAATTATGACAAAATGTAATAGAGTAGATGGATCTGATCATGAATTCCAAATTAAAAATCACTAGGATGAACATTTGGCTTTTTTGTATTTTGGAATTTAATTGTGCTGATTATAACTACTGGTTCTGAAATTGTGTGAATTTGTAATTAGAATTGAATTAGTATATTTAGTGGAAACATGATTAGCGTCTATAAATAGGATTCTATAGTTTTGTTTGGACCAATGAGTTCAGTTAGTTATACTGCTAAAGAGCTTGGCCAATATTTAAGATTCAATCACTATATCATCTCTCAGCTTCTCATCAA
>JAQQSW010018859.1:0-11163 GCA_028646575.1 Pseudocheirus occidentalis | reverse complement strand
TACAGGCTGTGGATGTGTGATTATACAGGACATCTTCATAGTGGACATATTGTGACAGTGATCATCTGTCTCTCCTTCCTATCCCTCCCCCCTTGTTCTGTTCTCTACCCTGTCCCTGTCCCTTTACTGAAGTGTGTGCTTCCAGCATCCCTCCCCCAGACCCTGTCCTTCTCATCCCCATGCCCCCTACTCTCCTGTCGCTCAAGTCTTTTTTTTGCTTTTTTTTTTTTTTGGAGGGCAGTTGGGGTTAAGTGACTTGCCCAAGGTCACACGGCTAGTTTTTGTGTGTGTGTTTAAGTGTCTGAGGCCGGATTTGAAC
This sequence comes from Pseudocheirus occidentalis, assembly GCA_028646575.1. Taxonomy (NCBI): domain Eukaryota; kingdom Metazoa; phylum Chordata; class Mammalia; order Diprotodontia; family Pseudocheiridae; genus Pseudocheirus; species Pseudocheirus occidentalis. The sequence goes on along the minus strand of JAQQSW010018859.1, from coordinate 10,844 downwards.
TCAGGTACTCCTGACTCCATGGCCGGTGCTCTATTCACTGCGCCACCTAGCCGCCCACTCAAGTTTTTTTTAATGGTCCTTAATAGGAGGAAAACTTTTTAAAGTATGTCTTGTTATAAGTATATCAAGTCTTCTTTTGGACCCTGTAGAACAGCAAAGGAATGGATGCATGAAAAAGACCACCGATAGGTCTCCTTCACCCCAAATCAAGCCTTATGAATTCCCTATTAAAGTAAAAATGTTCCTGAGAACAGCCCTAACTTAGGCTTTTGAGAGCTTGATCTTATGCAAATGTTTAGTGAGGGGGTTACATAGAAATCACACACCAGACCTAGGTAAGATATACCAGAAGGTAATGGGGGGGAAGGGCCAAGACAAAGTAAATTTTACCCTCTTCACAATTTTGCGCAGGACTCATTCTGTCCTTTATGCAGGTCTTACTCTACAGCCCTGGCCTACATGCTAGTAAAATTTGTGCTCAATAGGAAAAATGTCAAGCCAATGAATTCTCATCCATATGATCACTCCATCAGCAAACAGTTATATTAAATGCTTATAATGTGGTAGGCATTGTGCTAAGTACTAGGAATACAAAGAAAGGAAAAACAGTCTCTGTTCTTAACATTCTAGTCAGGGAAACAACATGGAAATACACAGGAAATACAAGATACAATGTATATGGGACTTAGAGGAGAAGACTCCAGCAGCTGGGAAGGATCAGGAAAGGTTTCTTCCAAAGATGGGATCTACATGAGGTCTGGAAAGAAACAAGAAATGAAGGTGAGGAGAACATTTGGGGAATGTTGGGCTGCCAATACAAAGTATCCAGAGAGGAGATTCTGGAGAGAAAAAGATCCAGTAGGCCAGAATGGCTAAACCACAAAGCTCTTAGAAAGGGGTAGGAAGTCTAGAGACGTAGAAGAGGCCAGGTTATAGAAAGCTTTAAAGGTCAAAGAAAAAATTTTATATATAATCCTGGAGATAACAGACACTGGAGTTAATTGGGGTAGGGGATACAGAATTATACTGTTAGACCTGCACTTCAGGAATATAATTTTTGGTAGCTGTGTCAAGGATGAACTGGAGTGGGGAGTGACTTGAGAAAAAGTAAAAAAGCAGACCAGAATGGCTAAACTGTAAAATTCACAATGTGTAGGAAGACTGGAAAGGTAGGAAAGGGCTAGATGTTAAAAATTTTTAAATGTCAAACAAAGGATCCTGGAATTAACAGGAAGCCTTTGGAGTTTGGAAAAGGAGGGGGTATGACATGGTCAGACCTGTACTTTAAGAAAATCACTCTGGGGCAGCTAGGTATCAGTGAAAAGAGCACAGGCCCTGGAGTCAGGAGGGCCTGAGTTCAAATCTGACCTCAGACAATCAACACTAGCTGTGTAACCTTGGGCAAGTCACTCAACCCCAATTGCCCTGTCTTCCCCCCTCCAAAAAAGACAAAAAAATAAAAAATCACTGGTAGTTGTGTGAGTGAGAAGAGACCTGAGACAGAGAGACTAATCAGAAAGCTACTGAAATAGTTCAGGGAAGAGGTGATGAGGGCCTAATCAAGTTCAAACTCTGCCAGTCACACCTGACTGGCTGTCTTCTGCAAACACTGCGCTCATTGGCCCTCTGCTGATGGTGCTTCACCTAGAATCCCTTCTCCATTGCTATCTCAATTCTACTATCTCCATGTCTATCCAAACTCTACTCATCTCTCAAAGTCCAAATCCCCAGGCTTCTGGGGATTGATCTCTACTGACCTCTCTCTTCCCTAAATTCCTTTAAAACATATTTCATATGCCATATCATCTAGTACCTGGTAATGCATTGTTTGGTACTGTTTTTTAATTTCTCCCTTTTGCATGGCTTATATCCCTTTCTAGACTGTTAAGCTTAAAAGTAGGAAATATGTATATATATGTAGGGTATAATTATCTGAGATTAATTAAAAAGCCTCTTTTTTTCAAAAAGAACTGTGGAAATCCAGCAAAGCTGGCTTCTTCAGTTTTGAAGGAAGATTCCTCATTTGTTCCTGTGCACATTACCTCAAGTCATTCTTGAGTTCCACAACTACATCTTTTCCCACAAGAGACTTGAAGAAGGAGTAGAAGAGCTGAGAAGAAAAAAGGTAAAAAAAAAAATCATTAAGTGGGGAAAAAGTACATTGACCATGAATTTTCCATTCCCTTTATTGGTGAATTCTTTCCTGAACCACATTTGGGGGAAGAGCCCAGTTCGGTCATCCCTCATTTTCTGGACCACAATGCTGTCTGTCCTCCCCCGTTCTCACCCCCGTCAGCTCTTCTTTTATGTGGAGTGTTCCAGGATTAGAATGTAAGCTTTTTGCTTATATTTTTAACTGTGATTAGCAAAGTGCCTGGCACATAGTAAGCAGGAAATACATGCTTGTTGAAGGACTGACTTAGTTGGGATCCAGCCCAATTGTGTAGTGATGTGAAAGAACCCTAGACATAAGAATCAGGACCCTGGGTTTTAATCTCAGCAGTGTTACTCAGCAGTTACTAGCTGTGTTATCTTGGTCAAATCAACCTCAATTACCACACCTGTAAAATAATCTCTAAGGTTGGTTCCAGCTGGAGAATTCTAAGTTTCCACAGAAATTCTAAGTTCTGTCCTAACAGGTCCTTTCCAGTACCCCATCCTTTGTCCTCTTTCCACCACCACCCCCCCCTCCACATCAGAAATATTGCCCTCTCCTTAAGCCTGGAAGACTACCACCATTTAAAAGCAATAATGGGCTGAGGACCTCTTAATTACCCATCATATGGAGTGTCCCTAAAGTCTCAATACTATTTTGGACTAAAAGTTTTGGGGCACCTTGTACTATTTATTATTACCAGTAAGAAAGAGGAGTATTTCAAGGGGCTGGGATGAGTTATATGGCCCATGTGGATAGAGCACCAGACTTGGAGTCAGGAAGGCCTGAGTTCAAATCTTTGCCTAGCTGTTTGACCATCAAGTCACTTCTGAGTGACATAAGTTTGTGCCTTATTTTCCTTATTTGTAAAATAGGGATAATAAAGGCACCACCCCTATTGGTTAACCTATGTAAAGCGTTATCTATACACACATTAGCTAATATTTCAATATCAAGAGCTCATGTAATAAAATACGAGGCAGAGGATCACTCGTATGGAGACAAAAGAGGGCTTTATAAGAGGAGCAGTTAACACTTTAATTCTAAGTGATGCAAATACTGAGGCCAGGAGAGGGGGAAGGCGATGTGCCCGAAGTTCGCTCCAGGGAGTAGCAAGGGCTGGAACTCGAACCCTGGGCTCTCTGCACAGTTCGACCCCGAACCCTTCCCAGGTTCCCCAAGGGGGAAGCAGGCGCTGGTCGGGAGGCGGGGCCCTTCCCCTTCCCGTTCCCCTTCCCCTTCCCCTTCCCCTCCCCCCGCCGAGTCAACGGTCTCCGCGGGAAGCGGTACTCGTCTACGACGTCACGGCCCCTACCATGGTCCTCGCGCCGTGGCTTGTCCGGGAGAGGAGGTGGGGCAGCTTAGCCGGGGCTCCAGGGAAGTGTGGGCTGCGCGAGCCGATCCCTTCCACCCGAGTCCCAGTCCGAACCCAATGCTCCCGCGCGCGGGCGCAGGGTGAGGGCGAGTGCGCACGCGCGGTGGGGGGCGGGGAGCGGAAGGCCCGAGAATGGGCGAGTAGGGGAGAACGAGTTAGGAAGAGACAGCGGGCTCAACTTCCAGAGCAGCCTGAGAAGAGGGGAAAACCTCGGAACCTGAAGTTTGAGACTTTGAGGCTGGGCGGAGCTTATATCCTCTTACCCAGTTCCAGAGTCACTGCGCAGGCGTTGTTTTGGGCAAAGGGGCTGGAGGTCTCTGAGGTCAACGTGGTTGTCCTCTGCATTGCAGGTAGAAAGATGAGAGAAAATTATAGTATAGCAGGTGGTGTGGGAAGAAAATCGTTTGCTAAAAACATTCACTCAACAATAACGTGTCTAATGTATGCAAAGCATGGTTAATCCAAAGATAGAATTCTCGCTTAATCTTCACAAGAATCCTGTGAAATATACAGTGCAAGTATTAACTGCACTTAATAGATGAGACGAAAGACTAGCTCAGACTGCTTATTAATGTCAGAACTAGGATTATAAAATACATTCTGGGATCTTTCCACCACAGCTGGGTGATCTGTCTATAATAGTTCACATTTAAAAAATAATAATCTCCAAGGTTCTGTCCTGGAGCTTCTCACTCCAAACTGTTTACCTTATTGATCACATCAGCTTCTGTGGATTCAATTATTATCTCTATGCTGATGATTCCTAGATTTACTTATCTAGCCCTAAACTCCTGACCTCCAGTGTCTCATCTCCACTGTCTATTGGACACCTAAAAATGTGTCCAATTTATTTTTTAAACAATGTCCTTTTTTTTAAACCATAATTTTTCTCCACTATACTTTCTTCTTCTTTGAGAGCTATTTCATATAATAGTATTTTTTCTTTCCCAATAGTACTTTCTCCCCCTATCCCGCAATTATACATAGAGTTTTCAATATTTTTATAAGATTTTGAGTTCCAAATTCCATTTTGAGTTTGCTTCAATCTGTATTCAGACTCCATAGTTCTTTTTCTGGACATGGTTAGCATTTTTCATCACAAGGGTTTTGGAACTATTGCTGAGAAGAGCTAAGTCTATCATAGTTGATCATCATACAATGTTGCTGTTACTGTGCACAATGTTCTTCTGGTTCTGCTCACTTCACTCAGCATCAGTTCACATATGTCTTTACAAGTTTTTTTCTGAAATCCTCCTGCTTGTCATTTCTTATAGCACAATAGTATTCCATTACATCCATACACCACAACTTGTTTAGTCGTTCCTCAATTGATAGGCATCTCCTCAATTTCCAGTTCTTTGCTACTGCAAAAATTCTTTGCTAATATAAATGTTTTTATACATGTGGGTCCTTTTCCCCTTTTTATGATCTCTTTGGGATACAGACTTAGTAGTGATATTACTGGATCAAAGGGTATGCACAGTTTGATTGCCCTTTGGGCATGGTTCCAAACTGCTCTCCAGAATGGTTGGATCAGTTCACAATTTTACCAATAATGCATTAGTGTTCCAATTTTCCCGCATCTTCTCCAACATTTATCATTTTCCTTTTCTGTCATATTAGCCAACCTAATAGGTATGAGGTGGTACCCCAGAATTGTTTTCATTTGCATTTATCTTATCAATACTGATATAGAGCATTTTTTCATATGACTATAGGTAGCTTTGATTTCTCCATTTGAAAACTACCTGTTCATATACTTTCACCATTTATCAATTGGGGAAGGACTTGTATTCTTTTTTTTTTTTTTTGCTTTTTGAAGGGCAGTTGGGGTTAAGTGACTTGCCCAAGGTCACACCGCTAGTTTTTTGTGTGTGTGTTAAGTGTCTGAGGCCGGATTTGAACTCAGGTCCTCCTGATTCCAGGGCCGGTGCTCTATTCACTGCACCACCTAGCCACCCCAGGACTTGTATTCTTATAAATTTGACTCAATTCTCTATGTATTTGGGAAATGAAACCTTTATCACAAACATTGGCTGTAAAAATTCTTTCCTAGTTTTCTGCTTTCCTTCTAATCTTGGTTGCATTGGTTTTGTTTGTGCAAAACCTTTTAAATTTAATGTAATCAAAATTACCCATTTTATATTTCTTAATGTTCTCTACTTCTTGTCTGGTCATACATTCTTCCCTTCTCCATAGATCTGACAGGTAAACTATTCCTTGTTCTCCTAATCTGTTGATGGTATCATCCTTTATGTCTAAATCATGTACCTATTTCGACCTTAGCTTGGAATAAGGTGTAGGATGCTGGTCTATGCCTAGTTTCTGCCATACTAATAAATAGTATTTTTTTAAAGATAAAAAGAGGGAAAAGTCAGTATAACTGATTAGTCTGAAAAGATACACTTGACCTCCCACTTCTTTGCAAAAGTGGGGTAGGAGTGCCTTCTCATGTCTTTTCTTTCGAGCCATACTTTTTCTTCATAATTTTGAAATGTTTACTTTTTTGTGGCTGTTAATAATTCACATTTATATAAATTTTAAAGTTTACAGTGCTTTCTGTTGAAGGGTCTGAATCTTTCCCTTATCTACCTGCTATGTTCAGGAAAAGCACATACAATTAATTTCATGGGACAACTAAGATGTTTATGTGAGTCCTATAGGAGAAAAACATGCTAACTTTTGAATTATAGTGAGGTTTTTGTACTAGTGTTCTCTTTTTGTTGGTCCCCACCCATCTTGACCCAATGTTAAAACCTTTAAAGTAGCCAACAAGTCTTCCTTATCCAGCACCCACATTTCATAACTGGTGTGCTGGGACAGTTTTGTAGGATTGTTCTACATCTCCTTAGCTCTTCTTACTCTTTGCCTTTTCAGACATTCATGTGTCACAGACAGGAGCACATATGTACAATAAGACCCATTTATAGATATACTTTCCATGTGTCACATATTTAGACAAACATATAATATATTAATATTCATCTGATTAGTGGAACATATGCTTTTTATTTTTCACATGTACAGTAATAGAGACAGATTGAACTGAACTGTCTTCAGCCTCACCTTTCCCTACTTGTGACCAACTGCCAACGGCTCTCTATAGAAATTCTTCTCTTCAAATAAATTATGTTCTCTTCATAGGTCTGCAAACTCTGGTTGCCCTAATCCAGTGAGCAGTTTTGTGTCTATCAGGAACTTGTACAACTTCTCCTCTGATAAAGACTAAGTTAAAAAGCCATAACAAAAGGATAATCTACTACCCCAATTGCTAAGGTTCTCTCTCCCCAAACGTCCTTGTATTTAACTTGTTTGCATATATTTGTATTTATTAACTTTAGTTTTGCTGTTGTGTTTTTCTATATGGATTTGCCTCCTCCCTCCCCATTAAAATGTATGCTCTTAGAAGTAGGAACAATATATTCATTTTTAATTCTTGGGTCTGGTACAGTGCCTGGCACATAGTAGTTGACTAATACTTGATTCAAAATCCCAAAACTATGCTGAAACCTCTTTTTACTTTACTTATTTGGGTTGTTAGCCTCTGTGCAACTTCTTCTCACTAAATTCATGATAAAGTCATTCATCATCCCGTGATGAAATTAGTCTTCCTCAAAAACAAAGGACAAAATAACATTTACCTTGGTGATCACATCAGTTCCTGTGATCATTTTCATGCTGATGATTGCTAAATGTATTTATCGAGCCCTAACCTCTCTCCTAACCTTCAGTTTCTCATCTCCAACTGTCATCTCAAAATAGATGTCCAGTAGACATCTTAAACTCAAAATTGCGTCCAAAATGGAATTCATTGTCTTCCTTCCCCTACCCCCAAGCCCTCCCTCCTTCCTAATTCTGTTTTACTGGTGAAGGCACCATCATCTTCTCAGTTAGCCAGACTCACAACCCAAGTATCATCCTTGATTCCTCATTCTCTCACCCTCTATATCCAATTTGTTGACAGGTCCTATTAATTTTATGTTTATAACCTCACTTGTATATGCCCACTTCTCCTTTTACCTTGTTGCTATTCTAGGCCAGATCATTTTCACCTCATACCTGGATTATTACAATAGCCTCCTGGGTGGTCTCCCTGCCTTGTCTTTCCCCACTCCATTCATTTGTCAAATTGATCTTTCTAAGTAACCATGTTATGCCTCAACCCCACCTCCATTCAAGAAACTTCAGTGGCTCCCTATCACCTCTAGGATATAAAATCTTCTGTTTGACTCTCAAAGTCCTTCATTACCTGGCCCCCATCCTGTTTTTCCAATCTTCTTATACTTATCTCCACTTATTCAATCTAATGACACTGGCCTCTTTCTCTTCCTTGACCAAGAAAATCCCTACTGCTAGTAAGCCTAGAATGCTTTCCTTCTTCATTCTCCTCTCCTGGTCTCCTTTGAGTCCCAGATAAAATGTCACCTTCTATAAGAAACTTTGGCTCCCTTAATGCAAGTGCCTCTAGTCTGATATTATGTCAAATTAATCTTGTAAACAGTCATTTGGATACTGGCTCCCCCATCAAACTATGAGCTAGTAGAGAGCAGTGTCTGTATTTTTGTCTTTGTTACACCTTTCTTAGTATGCCCATTATTTAGCACTGTGCTGGGTCCATATCGGTGCTTAATAAATGCTATTGCCACTGGACATATAGTAAACTAAGGGGGACAATTTCCCCACTGTTGCTGAGTCTTAAGGAAGGAAAGGAGTCAGAAAAACAAAATTGAGAAGGGAGCATATTCTACTCATTGATCATACTTTATTTGAATTCTTGGAAGTAGAAGATAATATGTCAAGTTTGGGAACAAGTTAGTAATCCAATTTTGCTATAACAGAGTACATAAAGGGAAGTAATGTGAAATGAGACTGGGAAGCTGTAATGGTAATGGGAATTTGAAGATCATCCCTGACCTTAATAGACCCAAGGGAATTTGAAGATCTTCCCTAACCCTTAATAGGCCCAATATAATCACATGGAGGCTGTGGTAAAAGGAGTCTGCTGAAGGGGTGGAGCAGAACTTAGAAGAAGCCGGGAGTCAAAGCAATTAGAAAGGAGGGAGGAGAGAGGAAGCAGTTAAAACTCTCACAAGCCTAGCTGTCTGCTTATTTTGGGAAGGCATTGGTGGTGCTCTCTGCAGTGTTATTGTATATAGATTTCTTTGTTACTATGATGAATTTGGTTTTTTTTTGGTGTTGGGATAGGGATTTCTGGTGTCTTAGGTTTTGCTTCTGACTTCTATATGTAGAGTCTATTATATTTTGTGATTCAGAATTACATCAGCATATTCATAATTGCCATCAGTGCTGTGAATATCCTGTTGGCACTATAGAAGCTAGAATGGAGTCAGCTTGTAAGGAATCTTAAATGAAAGTTTTCACTTTATCCTCAAGGCAATAGGGAGTCACTGAAGGTTCTGAGAAGGGAAGTATCACAACTAGACCTGCTTATTTAAAAAAATATTGTAAGACAGAAGGGACTGAAAACAAGAAGACTACTTAAGAGGCTGTTACAACAATATAGGTGAGAGGTGATAAGGACCTGAATTAAGGTTGTTGTAGGTATATAAGAGTACAGAAGTATGAAAATATGAGATCCAGAAACAGAATGGACATGACTTAGTAACTTAATTGGATATGGAGAGTACAGAAGAGTGAAGAGTCTAGAATGACTGCAAGGTTTCCAACCTGGGTGGCTAAAAAGTATTATAAGGCAGTTCAACTGAAATAGGAAAATTTAGAGGACACGGGTTGGGGAATAACTGCTGGTAAGGGATGAATTCTTTTTTGAACACACTGAATGTGAGAGATACTGGTGGCATATTTAGATATATACATTCCAAGTTGGAAGACTGGAGTTCTAGCAGATTTGGGCTGGGTTTACAGATTTGGGAATTATCAGTTTAGAAATAAGTAAATTCATAGAAGCAGATGAAATCTCCAAAAGAATACATGCAGAGAGAAAAGGAGGCTTAGGACAGTCTTGGTAAACTTTGATTAGAGAGCATAAAATGGAAAATAATCCAGCAAAGGAGACATCAAAGGTCAGAGAAGAGAAACAAAAGAGTGCAATGCCATGGCAATATTTACAAGTAGGTGGTCAATAGCAAGCATTAAAAACTGCAAAGAGGTCAAGGAGGCAGAATACTTAAAAAAATTTGGATTTAAATATTGGCTTCATTAGTACTGTGACCTTGCCTAACTACCCTCAGAAATCAGGCACACAACATACATTTATACCAATCTTACTCATGATAACCAAGTACCCCAGTCAGAGCCCCAAAATATCACACATCATTTCCTTTAAGCATGAATTTATTGAGTAATAAACAACTCAACCTCTCTGGATGGGAAAGAAAATCCAGGGCTAGATTAAAAATAAAAAGAAATTCAAATTCACCTAACTAGTCCAACAAGGGCCTTGATATTCTAAAAGTATTATTCCAGTGTCCAAAAACAGGATTTCGAGATGTGGAAATTGAAAAGTGATCACCAAAAGCCTTTTAGGATGGTCAAGGGCAATTGAGATACAAGTTAAGTCAGCTGGGAAGGCGAAAGTGGTACTGGAGGAAGAGGGCAAGAGGTAAAATGTGGGCTAGAGGCCCCGAAAGGGTCCTCTAATCCCACATGGAGGAAGCTATTAATCTACTTCCTCAATAGTGGGGCCTGAATGGGGTCCTTTTGGAGGAACATACCCATGAGTGCCCCCCATGCTTCCTCCACTACCCTGGTAAAGCCTGGTGATGATAGGATTACACACCTCCTCTAATTCTTTTCGCTTATGCTCATATTCCTCTTTATCTGCTAGCTGATTGGACTCCAGCCAGGAAAGGACTTCTTGGCATTTATCTAGCACTTTTTTCTTGTCCTCTTCACTGATCTTTCCCTTCAAGCTTTCCTCACTCACAGCATTCTTCATGTTGAAGGCATAGGATTCTAGGGCATTTTTAGCAGCAACTTTCTCCCTCTGGGTCTCATCCTCAGCTTTATACTTCTCTGCATCATGCACCATTTGCTCAATCTCTTCCTTGCTCAGGCGCCCTTTATCATTAGTGATGGTGATCTTGTTGGCTTTGCCTGTGCTCTTATCCATAGCTGTGACATTCAGAATTCCGTTGGCATCAATGTCAAAGGTCACCTCAATCTGGGGGACACCACGAGGAGCAGGAGGGATACCACTCAGGTCAAAACGACCCAGGAGGTTGTTGTCTTTGGTCATGGCCCTTTCTCCTTCATATACCTGGATCAGAACACCTGGTTGGTTGTCAGAATAGGTGGTGAAGATCTGGGTCTGCTTGGTGGGGATAGTGGAGT
>JAQQSW010018858.1:0-11163 GCA_028646575.1 Pseudocheirus occidentalis | reverse complement strand
GGAGCTCCCTACCCTGCTAGAAAGCTAGAGAGGTGTTGGAGGAGGGCATAAAAGGGAACAGATTGTGGGAGGGGTCTTACAGTGTGATCAATGTTCTGGGCTGGGGGGTAGGGACAAAAAGGGGAGAAAATTTGTAACTCAAAACCTTGTGGAAATGAATGATGTAACCAAGAAAATAAATTAAAATTAAAAAAAAAAGTCAGAACTGAATAGAAAATTTGACATTCAAATACAAGAAACATGAGAAGGTAAACATGAAAAAGAATTCATAAGGAACATATCAAAGTTGAAGTATTTACATGCCAGCATGGAAAAATGAGAATTGTAACTTATGAAACTTTTCTCACTGTGAGAATAGTTGAAGGGAATATAAATGTTTATGTGTGTGTATGTATGTATGCATATGTGTATATATATGCATACATACAAATATATCTGTATTGAAGGGTATATATGATTATGATTACATATGTGAATGTGTATATATATGTGTACATAGACAGAGGGTGCAGGATCAGTTGAACAGGATAGTATAATATTTTACTTTTTGTAGGGCAATTGGGGTTAAGTGACTTGCCCAAGGTCACACAGCTAGTTTTTTTTTTGGTTTGTGTGTTAAGTGTCTCATGTCAGATTTGAACTCAGGTCCTCTGACTCTAGGGCCAGGGCTCTATTTACTGCGCCACCTAGCCACCCTGTGAAATAACATTTTAAAAGGTGAAATTGAGAGGTGGGAGAGGAATACTATGAGAGGAGACAGGGAGACACAGAACGGAGTTAATCCTCTCATACAGAAGAGGCAAGGGATAATTGTTACAGTGGAGGGGAAGAACAGGAAGGCAAAAGTAAATAGGTCAACCTTATTCTCATTGAAGTTGACTTAGGGAAGTAATGGCATGCAATATAAATTGGGTATCTTGGCCTACAGGAGAGTAGGGGGGAAGTAGGTGAGAGGGGGAAGGATGGGGAGGAGGGTAGGTTGTGGGGGAGGGTTGTTAGAAGCACACACTTTTGTAAAGGGACAGGGGCAAAGTAGAGAATAGAACAAGTTGGGGGTGGAATAGGAAGGGGGGAAATATACAGGTATTGGGGTAGGGAGATCCATCCTGCCCTACCAGAAAATTAGTGGGGTGATGGGGGAGGATATAGGAGAAAGCTGATTGGGGGAGGGGGTATACAGTGGAATTGCTGTTTTGGGGTGGTGGGTAAGGGAAAGACGGGGAGAAAATTTGTAAATCAAAATCTCATGGAAATGTATGATGTAAATTAAAAATAAACAGAAGTTTAAAAAAGAAAAGAATCTAAAACTAAAAATAAAATAAATGAATAAAACAATAAAATAGAGTGCCTCAGGGGTTGAATTCTCCCTAACTGGAAATCTTCAGGCTTATGCCAAATGTCTACCTATCAGGTATGTTATACAGGTTTTTTTTTTCCTTTGGGGGAGGGTGTTAGGTGGTTTGTGAGGGCATTTATGTCTCCAAAACTGTTATTTAGAACACAGGGTGATATTCACATTTTGACAGGAAACTAGAGTTGGGAGAAGTTAAGTAATGATGCAGCTATTAATTATCAGAAGTGGTAATTGAGTGTAGGTCTTCTGACTCCTTACTTGAACCATCTTTTCAATACCCAGTGGTCTGAGAGATTTAACTTCCATCCTCCATCCCATCATCTAGGTTCACATTCCCTATCTAGAAATATAGGAACTCAGACTCACTGTGAGGAGCTGACTTGCTCAAGGCCACACAGTTAATTGGTGGTAGAGCTTGAACCTAGGTCTTAAGCTTCCAGGTAAACTTTTTTTCCCATTCAAATTGTTGACATTTGAATGCCTTTGTCACCACGCTAGAATGGGAAGCTTGAAATATGAGTTGCCTTGGGATGGATAGGTGCCACAGTGAATAGAGCACCATCCTTGGAATCAGAAGGACCTGAGTTCAAATGTGGCAGCAGACACTTAATACCTACTAGCTGTGTGACCTTGGGCAAGTCACTTAACCACATCTGTGCCACCTTCCCCCTCCAACCAACAAAAAAAGGAAGGAAGGAAGGAAGGAAGGAAGGAAGGAAGGGAGAGAGAAAGAAAGAGAGAAAGAAAGAGAGAAAGAAAGAGAGAAAGAAAGAAAGAAAGAAAGAAAGAAAGAAAGAAAGAGAGAAAGAAAGAAAGAAAAAGAAAGAAAGAAAGAGAGAAAGAGAGAAAGAAAGAAAGAAAAAGAAAGAAAGAAAGAAAGAAAGGAAGGAAGAAAGGAAGAAAGAAAGAAAAAAGGAAGGAAGGAAGGAAGGAAAGAAAGGAAGAAAGAAAGAAAGGAAGAAAGAAAGAAAGGAAGAAAGGAAAAAAGAAAGAGAATAGCCAAAGATGAATTATTCTGGAGATTTCCCTTTCTTTCCTTTAAATTAGAATATTATAAATGTGCATTACTGGCCGAAAGCCTGCACCATTTTTTACAGAAATAGATTTTTGCTTTTACTCATACATGCTATTTTCAGTATGATCTGTTTTATGTTCAGTCTTGCAATTTAGTTTGCTTTTGATCTATTTGGATTCAAATCTGAGGCTACAGGAAGTCCATGCCAGACTACATGAATCCCCTTGTGAATTCACCCTGAACTAACCTTTAGACTCCTGTCAGAAAGAAGGTCACAGGACTTGGTGATTGGGGTCAATTAGATCAAGAGAATTGCATTCATGGTACAGGCTCTCCAGGAGAATCATGAGCTCTGTAGAAAAGAGGTTCACGAATACCTACAGTTAAGACATGTTGTTGCTGTGAAAATCGACCCAAAGCTTATTAGCTTAAGAACTAACTCTCTGGAGACCATTTTATATCAAAACAGATCAGTGAGTAAATTTGTCAATTGAGCCTATCTAAACTATCTGGTATCCTCTGAATACTCACACCATTCTCCTGTGGGTTGACAGTCCAAACTAGAATGAAACCTTGCAAACACGCAATGACTTCATTACCCAAATTAAAGGTTGTTTGATGTGAACTAGATATAGATCATTTTCATTTGGTTTCACTTCTGAGTGCTTTACAATTTCCAGCATTTAAATAAGGTCTCTCTCAAGACATCTGCTAGAAAATGCAGTAGTGATCATAGTGCTTGTGTATTTAAATAGAAAATCACAGAATTTAAGAATTGGAAGGGACCCTGGGAGTCACTTAATCCAATCCACATGTGAAAGGAATACCCTGTATTGCATACTTTCCCTTTGCTTAAATATTTTTATTGAGGGGGAATCTACCACATGTAGTACCAAATGGATATATATAGTCCATTTCCCACCTATCAGTTGGAGAATGGGTTCATCTCCAACCTCTATAGGGATACATTATATGTGTACTCATAGCATGTGGCTAAACTTAAGTTCCACAGCTGTCCAGCTGTTAAACCCATTCCTCAGGTCAGCCATGACCACAGAATTTTTTCTTCAGATGTATGTATATGGGTATAATATCATATAAATATAATACTGATATATAATGGATATAGAGTCAAGTTTTGCTAGGTAGAAAACAATGTAGGATATGGCCAGGTTTGGGGGCTGTTCAAAGAGAAAAACAGACAGAATAACCTTTGGCACATAGCCTTTTTCTGGCCCTGTAGCTGTATTCCTTGTGTAAGATTACAGTATTGAGGTTGTGCTTAGTAAGCAGGAAGAGGCCTAGGGCAGAGAAGTGAAAATATGTAGCAGTATGGAATTTGAGGCCTTGCCATAAGAGTAAAACCATAAGTGAATGAAAAAGGATCAGAAATTTGGAGATGGAAGAGATCTTGAAGTTCATAGTCAACTCCCTTATTTTCCAAATGAGGGAATTGAAGTGACTTACCCAAGGTCACACAGGTAGGAATCATTAAGCTGGTATTTGAACCAAAGTCTTCTGAATCTAGAACAGTGATCTTTCTACTGTACTGCCTCAGATTCCCTGTGAAGCTGTTATTAAAGTTTGGATCTGAACACCCAATCTGTGTTTCTTTGAACCTCTTGGCTGTTGGCTCATTTATAGATAGAATTTTTAGAGGGGAGATTCAGTTCTAAACTCCTGAGTTGTATACTCTTTGGATTCACAGGCATTTATTTGGCTTGCCTTCAGACAGTATTTTCGGACTGTCTTAGCTTTGGAGTATCTATAAGCTGAAAGATGTGTGCACTTCTTCAAATCTGTGGTTTTTATTCTCTCCCCTATTGTTAAAAACATATAATTATTGCCATGCTTATCTGATTGAATGCCATTGAAATTCAGGAACTGAACAAGAGGGTGGAATTGAGCAGTGGGTAGAGGTTGAGCTACAGTCGAATTAGATAAAGCCATAATATTTGTAGGGGGCAGCCTCCTATGTAATAAAGTGTCCCATAGAGGAGAACTCAAAATTACTGTAATAGGAAAAAACCCAACAACCAGCAAATGTTAAAAACAGAAAGACAATAAGGACAAGGGTGGAGCTTTCAAATGGGGTAGCCCCCTGGTTTTCCAACTCCATTCAATGTGAGACTTGTCCTGCCCAGGCTCCTATTTGTCTCAAGGGCTGTTAAGTCTAAGAATTCATAATTCTGGTTATCTGATCATATACTCTTCTACCTATTGGAAATGTATTTGCTAATGGGGTATGATTATTATGTCTCTCTTGCTTGTGGGAAATCCAAAGGGAATTCATGTCTACTCGTCCAACCCATGTCTCAGCTCAAGGAGTGATTAAAAAATCTTTTAAAATGTCTTCCTACCCCCTGCTGTCATTAGCCACAAGAAAAGGATGTAATGATTGCTTGATATTCTTTTATATAAAGGAGGGGAAAGATGAAAACAGTTGTCTGTGATGGGGAGCAGAATTAGCTTCTTCCCCTAAGGCTCTACTCTTTTCCTATAGGGAGAAGGAACCAAAAAGAGATCCTCTGCTAGCTTAATATAGCTGTGAACTTTGAGCTTATCTCCTGTAATGGACAGGGGAGCAAGGTGAAAGCAAAGCTCTCTGCAGTCATTCTGTAGTCTTTCATGCATGCTCCATTGGTTCTCAGCTGTGGGAAAGGGTCACTCTTTAACTGCCACCCACCACCATCTGCAACCAGAGGGATACAGGGAAACAGGCACTTGACCCTCCCTTTCTCCATTATACTCCTTCTATATAGTACAAACAAGAATGCCAGATTTGGACCTTAAAGAGCACCAAGTCCAATCTCTTCCTTTTATAGAAGAGGAAATGTAGGCTAAATAGTGGGGTCATGATTTGAACTTGGCGTCTCTTGACTTCAAATCCAGAGTTATTTCTGCTTCTTTCTAATTTACATACGCATTCAGGTGCCCATGAGGAAGGTATGTTGAGAAAGCAACAGGGAATGGAAAGTGAAATAATTTACTCTTGGAACTCTGTTATTATCCCCGTATAGCTAAATAAATGACCAGCACCACATTCTTAATTACTATTTCTGGGACTAGGTAGGTGAAAGACTCCAAATGCATGAATTATTATTCATGGGCTTATGGTTATGGAGTTTGTTACACTCACTGGTTTTCAGTTGTATCTAACTCTTTGTGACTGCATTTAGGGTTTTCGTGCAAAGATACTGGAGAGGCTTGCCGTTTCCTTCTCCTACTCATTTTACAGATGAGGAAATGGAGAAAAACAGGGTTAAGGGATTTGCCAAATGTCACACAGCTTCTAAGTGTGTGAGGCCATTTTTGAACTCAAGGAGATGAGTCATCTTGATTCTGGGCCTAGTGCTCTACACACCACATCCTCTAGCTATGCTACGAGGGCCCAAAAGTAGAGAGGTCAGCAAGCAGGGCAACCAGAACTTAGTCCTAGGGTGTTAAGACAGTACCAATAGAATTGCTTAAAGAATTGCTTCTCCTCTCCTTATCCCCTCTAGCAGCCATACTCAGCAAACTTTCATTCACTCATTCCCTGCCCTGCTCTGGGTAAAAATTTCCTAGTTGTAGTTCTGCTTGAGGTAGCATTATATTCCCATGAGCCTGGCAAGAAATGGTTCTGAATTATCTTCCTAATCTTGATGCTCGGTGAGTTGCTCTTTCCTTTCCTTACTTGATCCAACCCCTTCCCCTCGACCACCAAAAAACCCCAACCCTCTATTTTCAGACCACATTTCCACTAATACAGCTGGTAAATATACAGGGTCTGTTCTTTACCTTTTAAATTCAGCTCAATGCACAATTACTACCAGAAATTTTATATTCCACCAAATAACTTCTTTATGTCATCACCCTAATCAGGCAATCCTAGTTCAATCAGACTTTCTCAGGGTTTAGCTTCAAAATGTCCTCCTATTCCAATTTTCAATCTCTACCTGGAGAGAAGCGTGCACAAAGGGTCTATAGGCAGTAGTTAATCTTGTAGCGATTTCTTTGCATCAAAAATTAGTTTCTAAAAATTATTTCTAAATTTCTTTGATTAATATCATAATGTTAGATTTGCATCAAGCTTTATAGTTTGCCTTTTGCTTAAGTAATGGCTCTTTAAATCACTCTTTGTCTTTCTGGGCAACAACTGATATTTCCTGTATGTTAGTGAGAATACCACGTTTTCTCCCTTTCTAATTAACTTTCCAGTTCAATTAAATAAATGCAAGCTTTCCTAAGTTTCCTTTCCCCCACTTCTCAGATATAGATTTTTCATTGTGCTTATATTTCAACTGTCATCACTAAACAGAACAGAGTAACAAAATTCAACCAAGGTGTGAGGATGTCACATGGATGTCAACATACTTGCTAACATGGATTATTTTTATAAAAATTGTTTTTTGTTAACTCACACAGTTTCACAGAGTAGTACTCCATTATACTATCTTTTACTTTTACTGTTCATGGATTTTGGAAGCATGCAGAATGATTCACTCTTGGAATAGTGAATTCTTAGCACTTCAGTGAAGGCAATAGTATTTTCTGGTCCATTACTAAAATACATGGTTCCAGAATTCTTAGCTGGCATTTCATTCTCCTAAGAATGTCTTAGTGATGTGGATTCCACTAAACCTGAGATGATCTTGACTTTTTAGATGATGATTTACACTTTAATGGATTGCCTATAGAGCAAATACATATTGGACAAACACTGTAGGTGGACAGCAAACCAAGCCCATTATTGAATAGGAGGAAGAGAGTCATCTGAGTTTCACTTGGGAAGTTACAGACTGCTTTCAGTGACCTCAAGCTTCACATGATATGAAAGACTATATTTTAACCCCAGTACTTGTAATGCTATGTGGCATGAATCATGGATCACTTGAATCTTAGAAGAATTAGTTACAAGTCACCCAAAGGGCACTAGAGAGATGTATAATGATCATGAATAAGATGCAGTATATCACTAATATACAATTGTGTGCAAGAAATGACTTAATATTGATCAGAGAGAGAGAGAGAGAGAGGTATGATCTCAAAAGGAGCTGAAGTGGACTAGTCACATACTCAGAATAAGGTTTAAGTAATGGACAGCTTGTGCTTCCTTCGTACTCATGAAATGTCAATAGTCATTGAGGGAGACCCCCAACATATTGGAGAGGCCTATATGTAGTCTTTACCAGAATTTGTACAAGAGTAACACAGGAGAAAAAGACATTGGATTGTGATCTGATCATATGGAGGAAGTATACACATGGATGAGATCACAGAATTAATGAAAAACATTGCCAATACACTCCCCTAAGTCCTTTGTAATAAAATTCCTGTATGAGTATCTGAGTCAGCATTGTATTTGAGCCTTCAGATATATTTTATTCAAGTGATGGTACCCACTGTGAATGTATTTTCAGGGCAGCACATCTCTTTGAAACTTTTGTTTCCATTCAAAGAAATTATACAATTTAAGATGATAACTTCTTTGTATTTATCTTCCTTCAGAGGTCACCCACCCCTGATGAGAGTGACATCTTCCTCTTGTCTTACCATGTTTCTTTATCTAGCACACCAATAAACTCAGGAATCCCAGAGCCTCCAAACCTTTCTTGAATCATTTGAAGAGATATTGATTTAACCTAATGCCTCTCAGCTTGAGCAGATATCTCCTCCAGTTTTCTCTTTGCTCATTTGCTCCACAGCTCATCTGGAGTGTAAATATTGAATTTAATGCCTGGAACCTTCCCATCCCTGGGAAGCTGTCTGTATTGACATCAAATAAGGTGAAGTCACAGTGAATTTTTCACCATTGTTTCTATATCTTTTGCTTGAATAGCGACCCTTTTCCTTGCTTGGAAACACTTTATCATCTACAACTTTATCACGTGTGAGTAGAGTACTTGGTTGGGAAAATAAATGTCATGGCTACCTATTAGACTTCAAAAAAATTACCTTCCTCAATTAAACAGGATTATCAAAATTCCCGCGGAGTTTTAAAAATAAATTAACAAACAGGAAAAGGTAGTTCTACCTCTTATTTTTCTGCAGTTTCATTTTGGTTCCCTAAAATGGTTTCTGTAGTTATGCGACAATTCCATTACCCAAAAATTGTGGGAAACAAACAATATCATGAGGGAAATATGCAATATCATCTTCTGTCTGTTTCTATTTATAATAATATTCTCCCTATCATTCACTTTCCAGGAGAGTGCCCATTAGGAGATTAAAAGCAATATTCCCATAAAGCCATGTGGGTTCTTCAAGGGACAAATAAAAGCACTTTTCAGAATGCAGCCTCACTGAATACCCCAAACCTTTCAAGAGGCCTACTTAGTCTGAACATATGGAAATACAACTGACTGTACTTTTAATTATTTTTAGTCAAGTGAAAAGAAACTCCTTCAGCTGAAACACATAGATCATCTATCTGTCTTAGTATTGACACTCAGTAATATTATTCAGAGCTTGGCGAAAACACATCTCTTTCTTTGACATTGGCACACTCGGTTTCTCCCTATTTACTTTAGGCACCTTGCTGTGCCAAATGAACATATTTAACAATGATTAATCTCTTTGGAGACAGAAGTTGGAATGCTTATCAGCAAGGCCTGAATGAACAAAAAATATTTGAACAAAACATTTATCCTCAATATATTAAATCAGACTAGCAAAGTGAAGAAATCCCATTTAACCTTATCTATAAATGCTTCACACTTTTACTTGAATACTGCCTGACATATTGTATGTTTTGGTCCAGAAATAGATTTCTGCGGTAGAGAAAATTTCAGAGGTTACATTATCTCTTTTTTATTTGGGGTGAGAGGGAATGAATGCTTTCATGATGAGTAAAAAAACACAAAATGAAACAAACTTTCCTTCTTTTTGTAATGCCAGAAACAGAGTATAGCAATACTTCTGGATAAGATCGCATCTAACTTCTTACTGCCTTCACCTAAGATGATAGAGATAGGTATAGTTGCCATGTGAGAGTGTAGATGTTTGTTTTGAGTGCTACGTAAGGAAAGTTAACACAGACTTGTCCTTTGCCCTCTGGAAGCTTACAGTCTATGGGAATTGAAATCCTAAGAGAACTCTGGCTATATTTTTGTGGCTAAAATGACTAAATTGTTGTATGACCAGTTGATGAAATCTTTGGGCCATTATAAATGCTTATTGAGAAATAAATACAACTTCAAAGAAATAGATTGAGTATGCCTTTACTCCTTCACTAATTGAGTGTAATAATTTATGGTTTTCATAAGCAAGATTAAAAGATCATCTTAGCATGATCTATCAGGTTATGAAAGGTATTGGCTTAGAACTGAAGATATAACAAAGAATTTAATTGCATTAGAGTAAACTAATGGCCACCTGAGAAAGCCTAAGATGGCGGAAACTGAGCTTGGAACACCCCCTCCAACCTTACCCAACCCAGAAAAAAAAGTAGCCACTAATTGAACCCTGTCATAAACCTGAGAAACAGAGGAAATTGGGTAGAGGAGCCTGCATATGTGGCTATAGCAGGCCTGGAGGAAAAGGGACTGAAATCCATTTGGGACCAGTTCTATGCCCTATAAAGACCTTGGATAAAGACCAAGACCTGTTGAAAACTAAATTCTCCAGAGAGGAGGAGGAGGAAGCTGAGATAGTTTCAAAGGAAGAAGTCAACCTGATCAGAAAATATAAGAAAGGCTAAAAGCACCAACAAATTTCAAAAGGGATGAAATTCAGTTAAAGATAAGCTAATGTAGTTTATATAAATGCTAGCTAGCATTGTAAGTTTAAGAAAGGAAGTGATTACTAAATTCTCTCAATACATATTGCATCACAAAGGAAATTGAACCAATGCCTGATGAAACACAGAACCCTATGGATTCCCAAGAGACTATAGAACCACATCAGAGTATTCCATGATTGTTCAAGAAAGAAATCAGAGTGGTGAGAGAAGAAATTAGAAGAAAAAAATGGTAGAAATAATGACTTGCTGAACAGAAATAATTAGCACAAGAGAAAAACTTGAATCCACATAATGGAAAAAATAATTATGCTCAGGTGGAGGAGCACATTGAAGAAGAGAAGCAAAAAGCACTAACAAAAACAAAACACTTCATCTCTAAGGATGAACAGACAAAAACCTGAACACTGTATTGCAAGAGATAGTACAATAAAACTTCCCAGAACCTCTGAATACAGAACACAAAGTGCCAATTGAAAGACTTCATAGGTCACCTCCAGAAAAAAAAACAACCAAACAAAGACCCTATATTCCAAATTCAAGACTCTAGAGGTTAAATTTCATAATCCAATAACAAATAAGAAATTCACCAAGCATCCAGGAGGAAGAACTTCAAATACAAAGGAAGGTAATTCTGAAAATAAAAGACTATTCAACTTTCATGAGAAAGCCCATCATGGAATGGAATATTATATTCTGAAAAGCAAATGGGCTCAAGATGCTACTCAACATGATATACCCTGCAAACCTGAATATAACCATCATTAAAACATTGGATATTCAATAAAAGAAGGGCATTTGAAACATTTCAGAAAAAATATTTAAAATATGTGAATGAATGTATAATTGGTATCATATTGCTTACTTTCTCAGTGGATGGGGTAGGTGCTGGAGGGAGAGAATTTGGAACTCAAAAACTAAAATAACAATAACAACAATAATTTTTTAAAAATATGAGTAGAGAGATAAAGTCATAAACAAAGTTATTGAGGAAAGAATAAGTATTGAAATTACCACATCTCTAGAAGCTATTAAAAAACCTAGAAAGGTGAAGACTCATATAGGGTTAAAAAA
>JAQQSW010018857.1:0-11164 GCA_028646575.1 Pseudocheirus occidentalis | reverse complement strand
GAATATGAAGGGATGATATATTAAAAGGCAAAATTCTGAGGTGGGAGAGGACTAAAATGAGAGGAGACAGGGAGAGACAAAATGGGGTCAATCATCCCATATGGAGGAGGCAAAGGATAACTGTTACAACTTTACTTTCAATTACTCTCATTGAATTTGGCTTAGGGAAGAAATGGCATAAACTCTAAACTGGGCATCATGCCACACAGGAGAGTAGGGGGCATGGGGATGAGAGGGGGGAGGATGGAGGGGAGGGCAGGGTCTGGGGGAGGGATGCTGGAAGCACACACTTCAGTAAAGGGACAGGGACAGGGTAGAGAACAGAACAAGGAGGGAGAGGGATAGGAAGGAGAGACAGATGAACACTGTCACAACATGTCCACTATGAAGATGTCCTGTATAAGCACACATCCACAGCCTGTATCGAATTGATTATCCTTCCAGTGGGATGGGTGACAAGAGAGGAATCGAAAGAATATAGAATTTAAAGTTCTGCAAGACCTGCAACTAGGAATTAAGATATACAGGGGCTGGGATAGGGAGACCCTCCCTGCCCTACCAGAAAGAGAGCAGAGCAGGGGCTTTACTGTGGGATTGCTGTTTTAGGGTTGGGGCAGGGGCAAGACAGGGAAAAAATTTGTAATTCAAAAATGTAATGAAAATGAATGATGTAAACAAGAAAACAAATTTTAAAAAAATATTTTAAAAAAATTATTGGACTGCCTGAAAGCCATGATCAAAAAAAGGACATAGAAAGCATCTTTCAAGAAATTCTCAAGGAAAATTGCCCTGATATTGTAGAACCAGAGGGCAAAATAAAACTTGAAAGAATTCACCAATCACCTCTTGAAAAAGATCCCCAAAAGAAAACTTCTAGAAATGTCATAGCCAGGTTCTGGCTCCAGATCAAGGAGCAAGAAGAAACAATTTGAATACTGTGGAAACACAATCAGGTTAACCCAGGATCTAGCAGCTTCTACATTCAGGGATTGAAGGGCCTGGAATATAATATTCTGGAGGTCAAGGGAGCTAGGATTACAACCAAGAATCACCTACCCAGAAAAATTGAGTACAATGTTGCAGGGGAAAATATGGTCATTCAATGAGGTGGAGGACTTCCAAGCATTCTTGAGGAAAAAAACTAGACTGAATAGAAAATTTAACATTCAAATATAAGAAGCATGAGAAGGTAAACATGGAAAAGAATTCATAAAGAACTTATCAAAGTCCAACTATTTACATGCCAACATGGAAAAATGATAATTATAACTTATGAAACTTTTCTCAGTATGAGGATAGTTGAAGGGAGTATAAATGTATAGATATATATACATACACAGATGTCTATATAGGAGGATAAATATGCATATGAATACATATGTGAGTGTGTGTATATATGTACATAGACAGATGATGCAGGATCAATTGAATAGGATGAGATCATATTTAAAAGGTGAAATTGAGAGGTGGGAGAGGAATAATATGAGAGGAGACTGGGAGAGACAGAGCAGCGTTAATCCTCTCATATAAAAGAGGCAAGAGTTACAATGGAGGGCTAGAACAGGAAGGCAAAAGGGAATGGGTCAACTTTACTCTCATTGAAGTTGGCTTAGGGAAGGAATCACATATACTCTAAACTGGGTATCTTGACCTGTGGGAGAGTAGGAAGGAGGATGGAGGGGAAGGCAGTTTGGGGGATAGGGTTGTTAGAAGCACACACTTTTGTAAAGGGACAGGGACAAAGTAGAGAATAGAACAAGTTGGGGGTGGAATAGGAAGGAGGGAAATATACAGGTCCTGGGGTAGGAAGATCCATCTTGCCCTACCAGAAAGTCAGAGAGGTGATGGGGGAGGATATAGGAGAGAGCTGATTGGGTAAAAGGGTATACAGTGGGATTGCCATTTTGGGGTGGTAGATAGGGGAAAGACGGAGAAAATTTGTAAATCAAAATGTCATGGAAATGAATGATGTAAACTAAAGATAAATAAAAATAGAAATTTTAAAAAGGGGAAAAAAAAGAATTCTTTCTACAGTGTAAATGACAAGTGGTTATTTATCCTTTCTTTGAAGATCACCTTTAAAGATGTTTGATTATTAGGAATTTTTCTTTCCATTAAGCCTAAATTTGCCGCTTCCAGTCACTGCCTACTGTGGCCAAGAATAAGTATAATCCCTCCTCTGTATGGCAGTCCCTCAGATCTTTGAAAATAGTGAACATGCCTTTTCTGAGTCTGTCCAAGCTAAATACCACCACCACCACCACCACCACCCCACTTGCTTCAACTGACTGTTGTGTGCTATAAACTTGAAGCCTGTTATCATGCTAGTTTCCTTTCTATATTATATTCTGTTTACTTGTCATTATACTTCCTAAAATGTGGTGCTTAGAAGTGAATACAGTATTACAGATTTGTTCTGAACTCCTTAGTCCAGGAAGTTATAATTCTTTATTAAATGAGTTCAACATCAGAGTTGTTTTATTGGCCCTCACTTAAGATATTAGTTCATATACAATTTATAGTCTTCCCCCCACCCCCATGCTCTCAACCTAGAAAAATAAGAGGCCTGGTTGGAAGGAGTTTTAAAAGCAAAACAGAGGATTTTATATTGATCCAAGAGGCTATAGGGGGCCATTGGAGTTTATTGAATAGGGGAGGTGACATGGTCAGACCTGTTTTATAACTGAATGGAGAATGGAGTGGAGTATGGAGAGACTTGAGGCAGGGGTACCCACCTGTAGGATACTGCAAATGTCATCTAGGACTCCATTCTGATTAGCTAGGAGGTAATTGGGAAGTTATGAAGCAGGGATGGTTTAGGGAAGAGAAGAGTTCAGTTTTAGACATGTTGAGTTTAAGAGGTCTGTGGCATATTCAGTTTGAGACCAAGAAGCAGGTGGAGATAAGAGACTAGAGGTCAAGAGAGAAGTTAGGACTAGAGAAATAGATCTGAGAATCATCCAAATGAAATAGTATAGAAGAAACAAAGATAAAAGGGTTCAGGACACAACCTTGAGGGACATCCATGAAGTTCTAACAAAGGAGATTCATAATGAAGTGGTCAGTCAGCCAGAAGGAGAATGAGTAGAGAGCAGTGTCATGAAAACCTTGGGATAAAAAAGAATCAAAGAGAAGAAGATGGTTGACAGTGTCAGCATGTAGATATCTTAATGAATTGCCTGTATGAAAAAAGTTAAGTTTAATGCCACAGTTATTTTTTTTAAGACAGATACTTGATGCCCACAAAGAATAAATTTAAGTATTGGTTACTGTCAGAGGTGGGTGGACCATTTATCAAATGCAACATGACAAAATATCCTGCATGAATTCATTTGCATTGAGTGTGATGGATAACATCACAAAACATGCCAAATGCCAGATGAGTCTGTCATCGTATTTAGAACTATTTAAAAGGAATAAATTGCTCTGTTGGATATGCATATTGAAATTTTTGCCTGCTTTCCATGTTAATGTTAGATTGTAAAAACTTCCCCCTTGTTCACATTATCCCAGACAATGCAGAGAATCTGTGATCTATTTATCATTCCTCTCATGCTGAGGATTGAACAGTGAGTTTGTTTGTACTTCAAAGTTTGCTTTTGAGTTTAGAAACTCTTAAGTTACCTTACTTGCAGGGCAGCCCTTTTTCACAAGTGGTTTTTAAAGTAGTGATGTCCACAAAAAAAGGTGGTTTGTTAACTTTAAGTCCGTTTCCCATTTGGGTTTGAAATAAGACAAAGGCTTTGCAGCTGTGAGATGTAGATAGGCCTGTTCAGCCTATTTTAAAATTAACCTATTGTAAGTCCTTAATGATTGAGAAGTTCTGCAATTTGGAATAATTGGTAGTCTGTACTCAAGAGAAGCCTGCTACTAGAATAGCAAATAGCAGCAGTATTGCAGGTCAGAATGAGGTGCCATAACTGAGATATGTGAAGAAACTTCTTTTGATATTTGCCTATATGATGTTCAGCTTATTCAAGATTATAAACTCCTCCAGCTTCCATTACTAATACATTCACTCCTACAGTGCATAGCAATTCTCAGCAATTCTATATAAGCTTCTATTTACCTATTCAAGGGGTAAGATTACTCACACTGTAGACCTCCTCAATCTTGGTAATGCTTTAAAACTGAATTCCAATCTCCTGGGAGAAGAAAGTAAGCTGGATATCAACCTGCCAAATAGGAAGAACTGTAATGAAAGATCCCCTAGACTTCATTTTAAAGACAAGTAGCCAACATTAGATCATAATGTGGGCAAGGTAAAAACCTAGATATTGGGGTGGGGGTGGCCTAATGCCTAAAGACCACACAATTGACTAAGATGAGTGGCAATTGGTTGTGGTAGAAACTAGTATTTATTCATTTAGTTGCATTCTAACTTCACTAAGTTAGAATTTGTAATAATTTGACTAGAGCTGATTTATCTTATTATCTAGAAAGAGAGCTTTGCCATGCAAATTTAAAATGTGCATAAGATTTTTGTAGTCTGTTTCGCAGCTTTGCAAAAATGTTACCAGTGTCCAAGCTTATGTTTTTACTTTATAAATAATACTGAATTATGAGAATCTCTTCTTTTAACTAATTTATATGGTACAAGGGCAGTCATCCGGCTTCATAATTAATTTTCTTGGTAGCAAATGATGTTCTAGCAAAATCTGAAGTATTTTAGCATGGTCACATGCAAATGGATGCTTGCTACATACAATATTTTTATTTGAGTTCTTTTTGAAATTTTTTTTTTAGAAAGTTAAGTGGTATTTCTTTAAAGTTATTCTCTAATTCAGGTAAATGTTCCCCCAAATTAGCAAAAGTTTGTAAAGTTTTACAATATTCAAGACCAGTGGCTAGCATGTAGCATTCATCTTTGTAATTGTCTTTGGACAGGTGATTCCTAATGTAGCCCTGATCTGTCTCGTGAGTATCATTGCTGTATTACTGACTTCTCTTACATTTCCTTTCAAGCCTCTCAGAATGTCTAAAATCCAGTATATAATCATTTTCCTAAATCTTCTTTTCCTTCAAATTTCCCTGTTTTGTATAACATTTAAATATTATAGGAATAAAGCAAAAAAAAAAACTAAACCCATCATTATTCCTCATTTTCCATTGCTGTACAGATTGTAAACTTTGAGTATAAAAGGGAGTTTGGTATTAGTTGATTGTGTTCTGTTTACCAGGGATTCTTAACCTGGGATTAAGAATTTAAAAGTATTTGATATGTGTATTTTAATATAGTTTTCTTTATAATTCTGTTTATTTTAATCTTATGCATTTAAAAACATTTTGAGAGACCATAGCTTTCACAGTGTACCAAAGGAGTGTATCAAAGTGTACTACACCAAAAAGGTTAAAAATCTCTAAACATTGATATCTCCTTCATCTTTTTATCTCAGAACATTAGAAGCTAATCTGTGACTTTATACTTTGACTAATAACTAATGTGAACTCTACTTTTCAAATGGATAAAAATCATAATGCCTTACTGTGAATTTCACTTGAAGGAGTTAGAACTTTTCTCTACTTAGTACTATCTTAAACAAGGCCAAATTTTTGCTGCTTTTCTTTTACTTGGCTACTTAAATGAATGAAAGTAGGATTGAGAAGCTTACAGAGCTTTCATGGAGGAGAGGCTTCCTACTTGTGTGTTTTACATATAGACTCTGCTATAGTGTAAGCAATGTTGTTAAATTATTATTGATCCAATAATACACTATTTAAAATTAATATTTAGACCTTAGAAATTAAAATCATATAGAAATAACTTTTTGTTGGGAGTTCAAAGCCTTAGTTTTTAGTCCTGAGGATGCAGTTAACTTGTGTGATCTTAATCAAGTCACTTGACTGCTCTGGGCTTCTATTTCCTCATCTTTAAAATGAGAAGGATGGGTTAGGAGACTTCTAGGACCTCTCAGCTCTGAATTTGTTCTCCTGTGTTCTTGATTTCTTTCCATCTCTTTGCTGTTCTTTCTCTAGGGTCGCTTCAACTCTGGAATTATAAGACTTTGTCATTCTTGAATAGTATTATTTTTCATACTTAAATCAACCAGTTGTTAGATACTTTTAATTAATTATGCATTGTACTAGTTGACTAAGGATAAACAAAGACAATTAAATGACCTGATGTCCTAGAGATTTCACTTTTGCTAGAGACAGAAGTGAGGAGGAGAGCAAAGCAACAAATGCACAGATATTCAATAACTACATAGCTATAATAAATGCAGAATAAAATAGGGCAAGACCACTAGACAGGAGAAAAAAGTTCACTCTGAAGTCCAAGGAAGGAAATAGCATTTCTAACTGTGAGATCATGGATACCTTTGAGAAGGACATGATATTTGAGCTAATCCTTGAAGGAGTGAAAGGATTTCAATGGGCAGAGATGGGAAAAAATATTACACATGTGGGAAACAGTATAAATAAAAATAGAAAAATGCTAGATGTGTGCCTGATATACAGGGTAGTCTGATTAGAATGAAGTAGATCAAATGTGGAGAAGAGTAGTGAAAAGTAAGATTATCGGAATATTCTAAGCAGATGATTGTGAGGTTACGTGCTAGTATGGTGCCATTGTGACTAGAAAGAAAGAAACAGAAATTATCTATCCTTAATATTACTTCTAAAATAATCTTTAGCATCCCTATTACCTTTCAAAGAAGGTATAGTCAACTTTGGCATTTTAAGGTCCTTCTCACCTGGCACCACCCTATGTTTTCAACTTTACTCCCTATAACTATTGTCCATGTACTCTGTGCATCAACTCTATTAGGTGTTGCTATTTTCCTCATTTTCCTGCCAATCCTTTGTTATGGGAATCTGAAGATCTTCCCTGACCCTAGGCCCTTTGATCCGCTTAAGTGGCTCTGAGAATCTTCCCTGATTTGAAAGTATACTCTGCCCCCTAATAGGCTGAATGTGGTCACATGGAGCCTGTGGCGGGAGGTTTGTTCTTCAGGAATGCCCATGCCTTATTACTTTGTGATTGGAAGTGGGTCAAGAGGGCTGTGACATTCTCTGATCCAGTAGAAGGCTATATATACACCTTGATGTGAGGTTTTGCTTTGGGGCTCACTTTGAGAATAGTAGTGTGTTTTGGCCAGATGAGACTCTGGGAAGCTGTTGAGCACCCTAGCTTTGAAAAACCCAGATGTTTGATGCTTTCCCTCTCTGGTAACTGAATAGGTATGGATATAATGGTCAGCTGGTTGGAAGCCCATCTGCTAATCTGTTTCTCTGTTTGCTTGTAACTTCTGCTTGTAACTTGTGTTTGTATTCTCTGAAGTTCAGGGTGCTGACTTTTCCCCCTGAACTAGGTAAATGATATATGTTTGATTGATTAAAGTGAGATTGTTAACCCATTTTGAGTTGCTTTCCTTTAGAAAAGCATATCTAAGAACCTGTGCTAGCAGCCACCGTGGGTATGGTAGGGTGCTTGCTGATACACCCTTCCCCCTACCTTCACCTGTCCCCGTGCCACATGTTCATATTGTTCCTTGTTCCTCATATGCTCTCCCTTCCACCTTGTTACCTGTTGAATCAGTGTTCATCCTTTAAATCCCAACTTAAATGTTATCTCCTCAGTTGTCTTCCCTGAATCTCCCTCTACAAAGTACTATGTTATAATGCTTGTAATTCTTAGCTCTTTATAGGACTATAAGCTTCAAGAGGGTGTGGGCTATGTTTTCTTTAAGATTTGTATCTTCTCCAATGTTCTACAAATTGTAGGCATAGAATAAATATTTGATGAATGAATGAATGAATGAATGAATGAATGAATGAAAAAATTAGGGAAGTCAGGAGAGAGAGTACACATGTTAATCTTTGTGGATTCTATTAATTTTTTGCATTATTTCCTCTGCCTTCATTCCTATTTGCTAGGAAAAAAATGTATATGCCTGAAAACAAGATTTTTATTTCATTATTTTATTTTTATTTAAATTAATTTTTTCTTGATATCTTTTCCTTTTAATTACTCTCTTTGTTACACTACAGAAACAGAACATTGCATTATCAATTTAACTTCAATTCAGGCATACCATAGGTCAGTTCCAAATTTAAACTTCACATCATGAGAATGTACCTAGAAACAACAAAAAAAAAGACTCCACATTAATTGTAAACAAAATTAACCAATGAAATCTGATTCTCATATAGCTTCACCCTCCCCTGCTTAGTGAGCCTTCCTTTGTAATATGTTTTTGTGTATACAAGTATATACGTGCCCACACATTTGTAAAAACAAAACAGCTTAGCAAAACAACCAACACCTCAGCCAATTTTGACATTGTATGCAGTATTCCACACTTAGAACACTCCACTTTTGCAAACAAGAGAAGGAAATGGTATTTTTATGGTTTTAGAAATTTTGTGCAACAAGATCTGCTTCTTGAAAATCTTCAGAATTTTAAAAATAATCAAATTATTTACATGAGTCTTCAGATCTATAATGTCTACTTAGAATAACTTTAAATTAAAAAGAATTCAATGTGTAATCCATTGTAATAGATTACAGGTAATCCATTTCATAAACCACCTCAACCTGTGTAGGATTCATACATCTTCAGTCATCCCTGAAGTGAGTTTATCTGGGGAAATCTCCCTTCCTTAAGCCATTATTTCAACCCCCAAAACATTAAAAGTGCTATCTTACTAAGAAGCATTAAAACTGATACTATCATGGAACGAAAATATTATATTAGGGAAGCTTCTGTCTTCCTTATTCTTTAAACAGAGATTATAGAGTAGAAATGATTTTACATTTGAGATTCTGCTTGTCTCTGCTCTGTGCTTTTTGTCATGATGTTATCTGAGTAACTGCTAAATTAAAATTTTCAAGTCACTGGCTATAGAACTATAAGAGACCTTAGAGATTCAGTCTAATTCCCTCACTTCACCACTGAGGAAATTGAGACCCAATTAAATGACCTGCCCAAGATCCCACAGAAAGCAGCAGAAACAAGTCCTTGAACTTCTAATCCTCTTCTCTTTCCACTTTACCTAGCACCAATCTCTTCTGTTCTTTCCTGAACCACAGCGTTGAGAGAATCTTCCATAGCATCAATGTGTATACTGTTGATCAAGAACAAGATTTTCCGTACTGCCCTGAAATTTTATATTCCTTCAAACTTCAATATTTTTAAATTTACCAGAACCTCACTAACCCTGGGAATTAAGGAAAAAACCTGTCTAAACTGTAGAATAATTTTTAAGAAATTCAGTTTTATGTGTTCAAATAATTATTCACTAAGTTAGAGATTCAAATGTAGGATTGTTTTAATAAGTTAAATATTTGCCTGTTTAGCCTCTCTGCCCTTAGTAATCTCTCCCTCCTGATTCATAGAGGTTATTGTCTCTACCATTTGTCCACTATTTATTTCCTTCAGTTTCAGTAAATATTTAGGGTCATCGTCGATTTAGAGCCAGAAGAGAGATTAGAGATCATTTAATCCAAACCCTTTCATTACACAGAGGAGAAAACTAAGACCCAGAGAAATAGTTTTCCCCAAAGGTAATAAATTGCAATGTCAAGATTGAACTCAAGTCCTCTAACTCTAAATTCATTTTTTTTTTTGCCCTTGAAGAAAGCTTCACCACCTTCATCTTTATTGATGTATATATTTAAAAACAAACAACAATTTACAAAGTTACTACAAGTGACCATTTTCCTAGGTTCTTGTAAAGGACTTTCCAATACAAAACAATTAGGAATAGTTTCATATCCAGACTCAATTAGGAATTGTTTCAGAAATAAGTGTGGGCAAAAGATATTAATAAAACATTTTAACTAAAAACATAATTTTAAGATTATGTGTATACATAGACATGAACTTATGTATATATATATATATGTATGTGTATGTGTATGTGTTCATACACACACATACATACACACATATATATACACACACATACACATACACACATATATATGTAAGAGAGCTGACTTGAGATTCTGGAATACCTGAGTTCAAGTCTCTCTGACATATAGTAGTTATATGAACACAGGCAACTTCCTTAAGTTCTCACTGCTGCCCTGGTTTCTGTCTTAGAACATGAGTTGTAGATGATTTATCAATGAGCACTGTGGAAGAGAGTTTCCACATCAGGATTTCTTTTTTTTTTTAATTTATTTATTTTTTAAATTTGTTTTCTTGTTTACATCATTCATTTTCATGACATTTTTGAATTACAGATTTTCTCCCCAACTTTCCCCTGCCCCAACCCTAAAACAGCAATCCCACTGTAAAGCCCCTTCCCTGCTCTGCTCTCTTACTTTCTGGTAGGGCAGGGAGGATCTCCCTATCCCAGCCCCTGTATATCTTAATTCCTAGTTGCAGGTCTTGCAGAACTTTAAATTCTAGATTCTTTCGATTCCTCCCTTGTGACCCACCTCCACTGGAAGGATAATCAATTCGATACAGGCTGTGGATGTATGCTTATACAGGGCATCTTCATAGTGGACATATTGTGACAGTGATCATCTGTCTCTCCTTCCTATCCGTCTCCCCCCTTGTTCTGTTCTCTACCCTGTCCCTGTCCCTTTACTGAAGTGTGCTTCCAGCATCCCTGCCCCAGACCCTGCCCTCCCCTCCGTTATCACCCCTCTCATCCCCATGCCCCCTACTCTCCTGTGTGGCATGATGCCCAGTTTAGCATTTATGCCACTTCTTCCCTAAGCCAGATTCAATGAGAGTAATTGAAAGTTAAGTTGTAACAGTTATCCCTTGCCTCCTCCATGTGGGATGATTAACCCCATTCTGTCTCTCCCTGTCTCCTCTCATTCTAGTCCTCTCTCGCCTCAGAATTTTGCCTTTTAAAGTATCATCCCTTTGTATACAATTCATCCTATACCCTCTATATACACATATACACTCATGTTCAGATATGTATTCATATGCATATATAGCCTATTTAGACATATGTGTAAGTATACATACATACACATACATATATATATTCCTCTCACCCATCTTCACACTAAGAAAAGTTTCATAAGTTACTATTATCATTTTTCCATATTGGCATGTAAATAATTCAAATTTGACAAATTCCTTATGATTTCTTTCCCATGTTTACCTTCTCATGCTTCTTGTGTTTGATTGTCAAATTTTCTGTTCAGCTCTGGTTTTTTCAGCAAGAATGCTTGAAAGTCCTCCACTTCATT
>JAQQSW010018856.1:0-11164 GCA_028646575.1 Pseudocheirus occidentalis | reverse complement strand
AGAGAAACAGACAAAGAGGCAGAGGTGGGGAGGGAGGGAGGGAGGGAGAGAGACAGATAGACAGACAGAGACAGAGACAGAGAGAAAGAGAATCAGAGAGAGGTTCAAGGACGACACTCGATTTCTGTGAACAAAGTTGTGAGCTTGGTTGACTGGCCGGATGGTGGTGCATCTGTCCATCAGACTGAGATCTTATCCCTTTTGTTATAGCTTGACCTCCTGCGCAAGAATCTCTGCCTTGCCTAAGATGTTCCCAAGCTGGCTGACTCTGTCCTGGGCAGTGGTCTATTGATCAGAGTTGCACAAGGAAGCAGAAGGGTTGATGACTGCCATTGGTTCTACAACATCATGGTGTTCTGACTGACCTTGTTTAGCATTTATTTCCATTATCTCTCTTGATCCCAGTTTTGAATTTTGGACCCTGAACTAGTAGGCAGTTAACCCCTTGTAATGGGAATCTAAAGATCTTCCCTGCCCCTAGACCCTTTGCTTAAGTGGCTTAAGTGGCTGTGAGAATCTTCCTGATTTGAAAGTATACCCTTCCCTCTAATAGGCTGAATGTGGTCACATGGAGCCTGTGGTGGGAGGCTTGTTTTTCGGGAATGATTGTACCTTGTTACTTTGTAATTGGACAGTGGGTCAAGAGGGTTGGGACATTCTCTGATCCAGGAGAAGGCTATATACACACCTTGATATGAGGCTTTGCTTTGGGGCCCATTTTGAGAAGAGTTGTGTGATTTGGCCAGATGAGACTCTGGGAAGCCGTTGAGCCCCCCCACCTCCCTGCCTTTGAAAAACCCAGATGTTGATGCTTCTGATGCTTCTGTCTCTGGTAACTTATTAGGTATGGATGTGATGTCAGATGGTTGGAAGCCTGTCTGCTGATCTGTTTCTTTGTCTGCGTGTAACTTGTGTTTGTATTTTCTGAAGTTCAGGGGGCTGACTTTTTTCCCCAGAACTCAGTAAATGATATGTGTTTGATTGATTAAAGTGAGACTGTTAACCCATTTTGAGTTGCTTTCCTTTAGAAAAGCAGATCTAAGAACCTGTGCTAGCAGCTGCCCTAGGTGTGCTAGGGTGCTTGCTGAAACACCCCCTTGGTTGTGACCCCTAGTATGGGATCTCCAATCTGAATCTTGCTTTTCATATGTTATTTCCCATGTCTAATTATTCGGACCCTGTCTTTGTATTTGGACTGGTTTTTGTTTGGTCCTATGCAACTCTCCATGATTTTTTTCCCCTCAATACACATACTGGATTGGTTTGATATCCAGTTCATTTTTATGGATTTTTTACTGAGGCAAACAGAGTTAAGTAACTTGCTCAGGGTCACACAACTGGTATCTGAGATTGGATTTGAATTCATGAAACTGAGTCTTTCTGATTCTAAACCCAGGACTGTATCCATTGTGCTACCTATCTGCCCTCTGGACTGGTTACATCCATGTTACAGCTATGCCTGCTCTCAAGATTCTGGTTACCTCACTGTGAGTTCTCACCTACTGACTTCTGATCCAGGCTCTGCTAATCACTCTAGGCTTAGCACTTACTCTCTCACCTCTGCTTCTTAGTTTCATTAAAATCACAATCAAATCTCTCCTTCTGCATTAGACCTTTCCCAGTTTCTTCTACTCCATATATATCTTGTGTGTATCTAGTTACTTACATTCACTCTGCCATTGGAATGTACTCTCCCGGAGGGCAGGGAGTATTTTTTGGCCTTTCTTGTATCTTTAGCACTTAACACAGTGATTGATTAGCTGATTGGTCATTTTCATCCTCCCTAGGGTGCATAGAAGAACCTTCCAGGGGAACTTGGGGAGACTTTGGGAAGCTGCATCCCACTGCAGAAATCAAGCCTTGCCCTAAGGTAGGTCCTGCCCTATACATATGCCCATGTGTCAGTTTTGCCCAGCTGAGGTATTGTTTCTGAGCCCTCAATACTAGTGCCATGCCTCTGAGATTACCTCCAATAGTTATTTATATCTTGTCTCCCCTATTATATTGCAAGTTCCTTGAAAACACGGACTTTATTTTTTGTTCTTCTTTGTATACTCATCAATCAGGCACATACCAGAGGAGCTAGTTTTCCCTAAACATCCATATACCTATTAGTAGTAGGACGCAGTGCACTTAGCACCTAGTAAGACCTTAAAAAATACATTTTCATTCATTAATAATTCATTAATAATGATGATGATGGATAACATTTAAATTAGCCAAGCCCTTTTCAGAGCTGTTCATCCACCTTAGGCATCCGTCTGTCAACCAACCCTCACCTGTGGCTTCAGGAAGCTGTAGTATGACCAGCAGTCGCACCATGGTGAACTGTCTCGTCAGATGGGCTAAACTAGGTTGAGGGTAACTTAAACCCATTGGTGAGTTAGAGAGATGTCTACCTCAAGTAAGTGAAGCCTTTCCCTGGTAAAATGGGCAGATGAGAACAATTTGTTCCAACAGTCACAAAGGAGTCTGAAGCAGGCTCTGTGCAGCACTTAGAGCTTGGTCAGACATCAAAGATGCCAAGGTCATCTGCTGCATCCCAGGCTATTGCCAGATGTCTTGATCTTTGTCCTGCCCCTGGATTTCAATGACTTTGGAAGAGAGAGTGAGGCCAAGGCCTTTGTGTAACTCTGCGTCTCTCAAACCCAATTGGCCCGCTAGTTAAGATGTCATTGGTCTTCTCGGAGAATGAAGGACAAGTAACTTAGGCACAGAGTCAGGACCTACGAAATAAATGTTTGTTGATTTAACTAGACTCTACTGATTACCTTATCTTGTAGCACTAATTCCAGCTTATTAGGCCTCTTTATTAACCTTATTTTGGTTTTCCCCTTCTCAAGTATAGAATATTGGAGGAAAGAAGTAATAGGCTTATTTTCTGGCATTTAGAGGCTAAAGAGAGGCAGACAAAACTGCCTCTGATACTGGCTACGTGACTCTGAGCAAGTGGCTTAACCTCTCTGTGCTCTAGGCAGCTCTCTAGGACTATAAGTTTCAGAATGCTTTACAGAATGCTTGCTGACCTGCATTAGTAGAGCAACTTCCCCTTGTAGGAGTTAGTTCCCTATACCAGTGAATTCATAGGTTCAGTTTCTCTTCTCTAGAATCTGAAACTGCCATTAAAAAAAAAAACCCAACATATATAATTGAAGCAAAGTGAAATCTATCTTGGTTACTCCTTTTACTGGGACCTGCAGGTACCAAGTTTTGCTCTCTGTCTGTCTGTCTGTCTGTCTGTCTGTCTCTCTCTAGCAGATTCTCTCCTAAAGTCACTGGGCAGGGTAACTTCAGCAGCCCAAGATGTAATGTATGTCCCTGGCCCTAGGTGGTCTCCTGAGGACTGACTGTCCCTTGGGAGCAGGATGGGGTGTAGAAGGGGGATTTTTCATTTATCAGTCAGTGTTCTCAGCCCAAATCTCTTCTTTCCTGATGTAGGTTCTCCATTTTGTTATGCTCCAATCATCCCTTCCCTCGGGTTTTTCTTTCTGACACACAAAACTGGAGAGGAGAAGAAACAGCCAGAGATCTTTGTTGCTTTTATCTCTAGGGCAGAAAACCAGATAGATGACTCAATTTGAGTCCTCCCCACTCCCCAATGAAACAGTGAGTCAACTCTTGTTTTTCAAGGCAGAAAAAGGTGTTTTTAATCCCCAGAAAACCCTTTTATCGATGTTTCATAGCAAACACAGATGGAAGTGTCCAAAAAGGTAGCTATAACTCTCGAATTAATTGAGAGCTTTATGGTGCCCTGGGTTATGTAAGAAAACTGAAATTAAGAGTCAGGAAACTGAGACCTAGTTCAGACTTTTGCTACTCACTACCTGTGTGAATTTGGGCCTATCCATAGTTACTTTCTGGCTCTCAGTTTTCTTTATGATCAGTAATTAAATTTAAAATAATCTATCAGTTAACAAGCAGCAACTATACAGATACCATGCCAGGCTCTGGGGACACAAAGACAAAAAAAAAGTTTCTACCCCCAAAAAGGTTATATTCTATCATTTATGGTATCTGTTGTGCTCAAAGCACTATGATTTATGTTGGGAAATTAAAGATAAAAGATGATACAACCCCTGTCCCTAAAAGCATATGTTCTACTGGAGTGAAGGGTGGAGTGGGAGTCTGGGAGATTATTACACATATGCAGATAAGCACATGGTTTAGCAGACAAGAAGTCATGGGTGTGGAGGAGGCAAGGGGCAGTGGTGAGAAGCAATGCCTCTTACCTCTTTATCCACATCTAGCTCAATCAGTGTAAGATGGGAGAATCACCTTTCAACTCATTATTCCCAGTTTTCAAAGGACCAACATCCCACTATTTTTCTGCAGAAGAATGTTTCAAATAAGACTGCAATGATCTTACCCCATTTATTTCATTTGAGAGGTGACTAATTTCTGGGGCTGAAGAAGGTGGCAATGGTCAAGAATTGACTTCCCTAAATTCCATTTGGCCCTCTTTCTCATTTTGCCGCTCAGTTCAGATGCGGGCATGTCATCATGCCTCTTTAAAGTCCAGTTTCTTTGGCTACAAAAAAGTCCTCACAACAGGATAAACACTACATCCTTCATCTCCACTTTTCTCTCCCTTCCCAATTTCCCTAGAAGGAATGATCTTTCCTATCTGTGTATAGTGTTGCATATCTGTATATGTGTCCTATCCTCCCTGGTAAATTGTAAGGTTCATGAAGGGAGGAACCATCCTTAATTTTATTTATGCCCTTTAATTTTAAGCTGCCTTCTACAGAAAGCCTTCCTCAGTCCCTCTTAATTCCGGTGCCTTTCCTCTGTTAAGACTTCCCTATTTATCCTGTATAGTGCTTGCATTTTCTACATTTATTTGCTTGTCTCCTTCGTTAGATTGTAAGCTCTTTGAAGGGAAGGCTGTCTTTTGCTTCTTTTTTGTATCCCCAATGCTTAGCATAGTGCCTGGCACACAGTAGGTGTTTAATTAATGTTTATTTATTGTTTGATATCTCAATACAAAGAATAGTACTTTTGGCACATTTGGAGGGGTAAGAGTTCAGACTTGTGATTTCATAAATGTAGGAAACTCCATACAGATAGAAATTTCTTCCACCAATGAAGGTCAACAAGTAATCAGCAATTTTAGCTCTAGAAAACTGTCTAAAATGCTAAGAGGTTGTAACTTGCCCATGTTTGCACAGCTATGATGTATTAGAATCAGGACCTAAATCCAGATCTTCCTGACTCATGCTGCTCTTTTGTACGATGGATTAGTAAGCGCTAGACCCATGATTTCATTGGTATAGGGAATGTCTTGGGACGAAACTTCTATTGATGCAGGTCACTACCTTCTCTGCAACTTAGATGCAACTTAGACAATTGTCTAGAAGACTGAAGCAGGTGCTGACGTGCCCCACTTAAATGGGTGAATGAGGACAATTTGTTCCAACGACCATGAAGGTGGCTGAAACGGGTGCTATGGAGGATTTAGAGCTTGGTCAGACATTGAAGACGCCATGGGCAGCTTCCCAGGCCATTGTAAGTTATCTTGACTTCTTTTTCGCTACTGGATTTTGATTTCTCTGGAAGGGAGAGCATGGTTCATGACTCAATTCAATCCAATTCATGAACAAGTCAACACATCACCCTGGGATGTCATCAGTTATCTTTGTAAATAAAGGACAAGCAACAACAGAGCACTGAAATTAAGTGACTTGCTTAGGATCACATATCACTATGTCAGAGGCAGATATAACTATCACT
Organism: Pseudocheirus occidentalis; assembly: GCA_028646575.1. NCBI lineage: Eukaryota > Metazoa > Chordata > Mammalia > Diprotodontia > Pseudocheiridae > Pseudocheirus > Pseudocheirus occidentalis. The sequence continues at coordinate 5,434 of JAQQSW010018856.1, read as the reverse complement.
AAATAAGTGGTTATTGAATAGATGAATGAATGGATGCTCCTGTCTCTTCCGAATCCACTCAAGTTTTCAGTGGAACCATTTCCCCTCCTTGATGGTTAGCTAAGACATCTATTACTGAAAAATTAAAAAAACATTTCTTAATATTGAAAGTCCACAACCAAACATGTCCATCAATAGGGCCAGAATGTGTTCAAACGGACTTATCTACAAACACCCATTGGTGAGGGGGTTTTTTGTCTGTTTTTGAACTCAGATGATAGTTTATGAAAATTAATGAGTTCAGCAAGATAACAGTACTTTTTAGACACAAACATTTTAGAAGAGATGTATGGTTTGGACTTATTTTTATGTGTTATATGTTATTTGTATGTTTTAGACTTCTCTGCCTCCATAGACAAGTGAATACTTAATTACTTAGTTTCCAACATGGTGACCTCAGACATGTCTCATGTTATTTAGTAGTTGCTATTGCCCCAGTCATAGCTAGGAACTATTGAAATGCTTTTGGCTCTGGAACTAAAGGGAGTCTGAGGAGTTTGAGCTTTCACTTTTACCAACTTTACTCCATCTGTAGAATGTCTCTGCTTTAGAAAAGAGGTGAAGGAAGAAATGGGGGCAGAAGGCAACTGAATGGTGTCAGATGAGGGGGAAAGGGAGAGGAAAGAACTCTTGGTGAACAACCTCCATTTTTTCAATGAAATATGAGGCAAGATCCTCAGCAGAGAAGGTTGGAGGAGGGATGCCATAGGAAGTTTGAGATTCAGAACTGTCTGTCATTTTGGACAGACCCTTTCAATGAACAATGACTTGGGTTCATAATTGAATAAGAAAGTATAATAGGTTGAATTACTTTGGGGATTCTGTGAAGTTCCTTTAATGATCCAAACATCTCCTTGAAACCAAGACCCATTTAAAAATATCAATATTCTTCCATTCTTGATGTATGAAACATTACAGGTTTTGAAAAACTGAAGCTGAAGTATATCCAAAGGACAATGGGATGATAGGCACAAGGAATCTACAATACATTAGAAATGAAAAATTATGCAGGAGTAGCAGCACAAAAGATCTCATCAAATAAATGAGTGACTAGGTTCAGTCATTTTTCAGTCATGTCCAAGTCCTTGTGAACCCATTTGGAGTTTGGGGTTTTTTGGACAAAGATACTGAAATAGCTTGCCATTTATTTGTCTAGCTTATTTTGCAGATGAGGAGACTGAAGCAAACAGGGTTAAGTGACCTGCCCAGGGTAATGTAACTAGTATCTAAGGCCAGATGTGAACTCAGGAAGATGAGTCTTTTTGGTTCCAGACTTTGTGTTCTATCTTGCTTAGGATCACCCACCCAAGTATCTGTGGTAATCTTCAAACTCAGGTCTTCTTGATTCCAACCAGCATTCTACCTACTTTAGATAGTACTTAGCTGACTAAGTACTGAGATGGGAGGTAGGGGTGGGGAACTGGACTAGGCATTTAGTGAGAGTAAGATGGATAGCCCATAAATTTTATTGGTATTCACATAATTTCAAGAAAATCAAAGGAAGACCACTAGAAGATTGATTGGTTCCTCTGTGGGAAATTATGGTAGAATGAGGACAAATGTCATATAAGATATGCAGGCATGGATAGGTATTGATCTGTATCCTTGTAGGAATTCCCACATCCAAGTGATTATAGATCCATTAGAAAATTAAGTATAAGAAAGAGTAAGAAAAGGTCAAAGAAGAGTTCTAGGCAAAGTGCTAGGAGACATCTGAGGAAGAAAAGATTGCTTTCACTTGGAGTGGGTTAGGGAGGGGGCATGGTGATCAGGGAAATTTTAAGGGAGGCAGAATTTGATTCTTTTTTCTTAAACGAAGGAGTGAAATAGGGTTTTTTTCATTCCTTCATTTTCATGAAGGAACAGTTTGAATAAGTTATTATGATTAGAGAGGGCAGAATGAGGAAAGAGTTAAAGAGGTTTCTGTATATGAAGGAAAGTGGTACAGGCTATCCTGGGCACGTGGGTTGACTCTAGGCTGTGGAGGGCCCTGAACACCAAGAATAGGACCATAGTTTTACAGCCAGAAGGGACCTTAGAGGCCAACTCTCTCATTTTATGGATGAGAAAATGGAGGCAGAAAGAGGTTAAGTGGTTTGCCCAGCATCACAGTTACTAAGTGTCTGAGGTGGGATTTGAATCCCAGTTTTATTGACTTCATGTCAGTTTCTCTATTCACTACTCTACTTGTCTCTATTTGACTTACTAGGGCACAAAGGACCACCAAAGATTTTTGAGTAATGCTTAATTGGAAAAATTTTACAAGTATGAGAGTTTATACCTCAGAAATTGAAAAACACTACAAATCAAGCTTTATTGTTGATTGTCTAGATTTAAGAATGTGATGGAGAAAATGTTACTAATGCAGATTAAATTTAAAAGTGTTGTGCATACATTTTTTCCAGAGAGCCAATTATTTAAATATTACCATCATACTCCTGAATGTGTTGAAACTTTATAATTTGGTAAAACCAAAAATTCCATTGACACAATCCTCCAGAATCTCCAGTCATTATAAGGCTGCACAGTCTGATATTAGTAAAGGATTCTAACTTGCTAAGGGAAATAAAAACTGTAAACATCTGAAAAATCTTGCGATGCAGAGTGCCCAAATGTTTTCCTTTAATGGCAATGAATCATGGCAGCCTAACATGATTGATAAGGTTTGTTTGTGTGTTTTTTAAACAAAATCACAAAAATACAGGATAAAGGATCAGGGAATGGCAGTAAACACTAGAAACTTGGATGCAAGCGAAGCATTTGATATGGTGTCTCATGAAATTTGACTCTCACAATATTGTTTCAAATTGCCTAGGATAAGAAAGCACACACATGGATTGAGAAGCTGCCAAAAGAGAGACCAAAAATTGAGTGCACAATGACGTTTTCCAGGGCTGGTATTGAATCCTGTCCTGTGTAACAGTTAATGATACCAGGAAAAGGGTGGGGGGAGATTGGGGAGGAGCTGGTTCTGAAGTTGCAAAATGCATGTGCTCTCTACTTACTGTAGAGAGAGGTGTTGCAAACTGCTCTGCACAGAGAGACACAATCCAGATAGTCCTAAAGGGGTTAGAAATATGAGCTGGAAAATAAGTAAGATTTCAAATGGAAATAAAGAGGGGATTCTGGTATGCACAGTGGGTGATGGAAAAACACACACACCAAAAAAAAAAACCAAACCAAAATTTAAAAGAAACCCTCAACACCTCACCTAGAAACAGGGATCAGCCCCCAAAGGGGCAGGAAAATGACAAAGAAATGAGCTATGAGTTCCAAAAGGTGGGATAGTCAAGTAAGGCAATTTTAAAACCACCACATGTGGAGTACAGCTCACTAAGGATGGGGAGGGGGAGAAGTGGAGTGTGGCATAGTCAGGTCTCAATTTTCTGGAGAATAAGTCAAACATATGCAGCTGAGATCCTAATGAGGTGAAAATGGTCATTTCATCAATGATTTCAATGTCTCTCACTTAATTTTTCAGAACTGTCAGTAAGAAGGCAAACTAAGTTTCCGTTGGCTACCTGTCCCTAAACTAATCTCTAGCCTATGAGGTCTAATGGTCAGCCAATCAGCTAAAACATATGAGGGGATGGAAAAAGCTTAAGCCATATAATTAGCCAGTACTCACTGAGACTGCTTAAAAAATAAGATTTCAAGAGACCCAGACCCCTAAGTCATTTTGGTTCAGAACCTCTTGAGAAATGGCAGTTTCCAGGCTCATTTACAGTCAAGAAGATGCTCTGATTCTGGTACCCCCAAGATCAGAAAGGGTAGCTCAACTACAGTGGTGAACTTTGGCAGTCCCAAAGGTTTGGTGATATCAAGTCAAATTTATTGGTCCATTCCCAAAGAGGGGCTACTGGCATGCTGGAGAACTAGTCAATTAAGAGAGGCTAGCTTCAGAAATCAGACACACAAAATCTTAGAATCAGAGGAAACATTTTCACAATACTCTTGACAATACCTCGCTTTGCAAAGCTCTCCTGAGAGGAACCCACTCCTTCCCAAGGACAGCTCAAATTGTTAAGAACCTTTCATTGATGTGAAGCTTAAATTTTCCTCGTGGTATCTTCTATCTATTACTCCTAGGTCTATCCTCTAGAACCAAGCAGAACAAGTGCAAACCCTTTGCCATTTCATAGCCTTTCAAGTATTTGAAGACAATAACTTGTAGCCCTCCCTCCTCCCTCCTCTCTCACCCCACTCCAAACCTTTTCTTCACAAGACTAAAAATTCTCAGTTCCTTCAATTTATCTTCATATGAAATGATCTTGAGACTCTTTAATCTTCTAGTAGTTCATTCTTGGGCATTCTTTAAGAGTTATCAATGTCAGTAAAAAATCTCCCATCTTTTATCAGATTTGTTGGATCAGTACCTTGAGCATTTCATTTGGTGACCTCATAAAGCTCCGATGAATTCAATTGTTACCTCTGTCAAGAGATTATATTAAACGTGATTGTTCTCAGACTCTGAACAGTATTTCCCTTGCTTTTATATGTTAAATTTCTATTCAGATGATTGATCTATTGCCATGAGGGATGTGGATATCACAGTCTTCACTTAGCTCTGTTATTCTGTACTCCTGACAGTTGCAATGAAAGTATAAGATGGGTAGAAAGTTGTTAAGAAAGTTTCAAAGTATTTCACTTGTTATCTATCAAGATTGAAGTGTGAATCAGATTATAGTATGGCTATGTGAGAAACTGATTTAATGAATGGTAACTAATAAATAGAAGTTAACCTTGCTGGAAATCTCTAGTAGAGTGCCTCAGGAATTTGTCCTTGGCCTGGATCTAACTTAAAAAATATAGTAATTTGGATAAATGAAAAAAAATGAGGGTTTATAGGCACTGTGCTAAGCACCAAAGATATATATGTATATATATATATATATATATATGTGTGTGTGTGTGTGTGTGTGTATATGTATGTGCATATAAAAATATATTTAAAATATAAAGCGAGACAGTTCTTGCCTTCAAGGAGTTCCCATATTAATTGAGGGAGATGACTCATACAGAGATTTAGTTACTAGACAACATAGTTAGAGTCTGAGAAGCTATAGGAATGGTGACCAATAAAGCAGCCAATTGATATGCCTTTTCCAAAAGCAATGGTACTTAATAGATAGAACACTGGACTTCAGAATGATCTAAGTTCAAATTCAGTCTCAAATTCTTACTAGCTCTGTGTAATAGTAATCAGTTTATCAGATACTTAGCACTTAGCAACTTAGAGCTAAGTAGCACCTAGTAACTTAGGGCTAAGTATTGAAGGTGTGAACCCTGTCCATTGTTGAGAAGGCATGAACTCCCCTGTTGACGTGGAAGAAGGCTGTTGGCTGAGACAGGAGGCCAGTGCTGTATATAAAGAAGAATTCTAGAGACAGAGAGA
>JAQQSW010018855.1:0-11164 GCA_028646575.1 Pseudocheirus occidentalis | reverse complement strand
ATTATTCCCCCCCCCCAAAGAAAATCTTATGTTAAGGATTGTGCATGAAATCTGGAGGTATAAATCACCCATAATTCCAATGAATGCAGAAGCAAAATCTCTAATATGAATGGAGAATTATAGAAGAATTAAAGATTGAATGAGTCGGTAAATCAAATTTTATTAAGTGCATCCTATTGCCTAGTACTAATTATTTAGGAAAGGTAAAGAATAAATTTATTGGTATACAGTTTACAAAACTCATAATAGTATTGTTTACTGTTATTTCAGAATTAGTGTCTTAGTTCACAAAGTACAAAGATAATAAGATCAGTAATTATTTTTCAACATTGATGTTATGGCAGAGCAAAGCAGAAACCTTAATTATTTTTATCAGAGGGCAGAAGAAATCTAAGTTTATAACCCCTTGAAAAAACTATGCAGGGGGAATTCTATGAGAAGCATAAGCAATAAATCTCAGTAGAACTTTTAGTTATGGTGTCTGATCTTATTTGTAGAAACTCTACACCTGAGGCAAATAATTTAACTCAGCTGTCCCAAGGGGAATGTGAATTTACCATGCTCCTCTATTTTATGTGAAGGTGACAAATGAAGGAGTCTGGAATAATGTATCAAAACAAATGTAAGGTGTTTTTTCTTTTATTTTGTTAAAGCATTTCCAAACTAATTCAGAAAGACATGTAGACAGGATAGCCCTAACAACTTCCTTAATTAATAAATGAAGTTTCTATTATGAAGTTCATAAACACTTGTGAACTTATTTCTCTTAATGCCACTCCATTCTCACTGCAGTTTTACTACTATGAAAAAAAATTTCTAGAAGCTACATAATAAAATATAACTATATCTTACTTTAAAGAAAACTATTTCATTGATATCAGCCTTGCAATGAATTATAATTTGCTGTTTACATAATTTTAAGAGGTACAGGAAAATGTTTTCCAACCTAATATATTAAAAATCAGACAGGGTGGAATGAGGAAAGAGGGAAATCAATCTCTATTAAGCTACTACATGTAAAAGTTGTTTCTTAAATTCTACAATAATAGTTCCTGTACTAATAAAGAAATAAACCAATCAATGTGATTGCATGCTGTTAACCGCACAATAATATTATAAATACAAAAGCACTGAAAAGCTATACTGATTGGAGTAATATTCCATTTTTATATTAAGGTTAGTAGCTAAAAGTTAATTTAAAAACCAAAAATATATTTTAAAACCACAATATTATATAAGAGAATAATGAAAATGGTGCTCAAGTTATAGTCTAATTAATAATCACCACTTTAGGGGTGGCTAGGTGGCGCAGTGAATAGAACACTGGCCCTGGAGTGAGAAGGACCTGAGTTCAATTCCTGCCTCAGACACTTGACACACTTACTAGCCGTACAACCTTGGGCAAGTCACTTAACCCCAATTGCCCTACTTTCCCCCCTCAAAAAAAGTAAAAAATTTCAAAAACCACAACTTTATATTTCTACAGATTAAGATAATTTTTTCACAATACTACGAGATACATATAAGTATATGTATATGTCAGACAGGAGCTCCTTAGCTCTAGTCTCTAGCAGGTTCACTCTGGATCTGGGCAGACAGAAGGACAGGAGAGGAGACATGATAACAGGTTAATATTAATTTATTCTTCCTGATGGCAATGGGTTGGAAGGAGATGGGGGAACTTAGCTCCTACAGCATTCACCTAATTACTTCTACTTTGGGTGGTCAGCAAGATGGGGATGTAGGAGGGAACATCTACCTTTACAGTATCAGCCCCTGGAACATCCCTATTCACTGACCAGAGTTCATATGATTTTTTTTAGAGAAATGGACAAAGAGGCAATATGCCAACCATAAGCTAATAAATTTTCATTAATTTTGGTTATATCATGATGTGTCAGCATAGAGCAGGCACAGTGTACTGTTTACAGGTTAAATTGAAATGTTTATATTGTTTATGGTTACATAATAATGTACAAGTCCTTTAGAGTTGTTTATGGGCCATGATCCTGGGAACTTGATACTGGAGTCATGCCACCTTACATACAACAATAATATATTAATATACTATATATGTATATGTCATTAACAAAAGTTATTATCCTTGTTTCAGATGAGGAAATTGAGGCTCTGAGAGGGACACTAGTGCCCATGCTACATACATACTCTATGAAGCAATAACAAAAAATAAGGAAAAAGCTAGTTAATAATAACTTAAGGGTTTGGTGGGGGGAACACCACAATGACCCCAGAGACTTTAGACTAAAGAATTACAGGTGTGGAATTTGACATCAAAAGGGTATGAGTAAGCCTAGTCTGGTAGAAAATTATTACCATCTTGCTAAATTCTTGAAGCAGAAAGTAAGGTCTGTAAAGGGCTTTCCTAGAGCATTTTGTCTGTATCTCTTCCTTGCCTCCATTACACCTTTTATTATATTTACCTTTGTACACATTAGCATGGGTTTACTTAATATCCATAATTTTCTTTAAAAAATCTACACAACCTGAGCACCTCATACAGTGAGTGCATCATGCCTACCAGGTAATTGATGAATGTTTATAAACTTAAATAAATAGCTTACAAAGACTTAACCATAGAACCAAGGTGAAAAACTGATAAAGGCAGGCATTTGTCTTGGGAAAAATTTTGGCTGGGAACTTTTCAAATGTGGCCTACCTTTATAATGTGTCCTTAAAGAAACAATACTTTAGTGCAGAACAGACTCCGCAAGGGAATTTCTCTTACTACTACATTCATTATCCTTCTAACACTTTGTACTCACGTTTCGTATTCTGCAACTCAAATCACTTTTACTGCCATTCCCTTCCACCATCCATATATATATGGTCACACCTTAGACCTCACCATCATTTGATAACTTAAAGACTTTGAACTCTGAGATATGTGAAAAGCCTTTATCTCTACTGAGCCTGCTCTTCACCCTTAGAGTGCCTCAACTTCTTCCAGTCTCCGATTGTGTCACCCCATGCCTGGCTTCGTTTGTCCCATTATCCAGTCTGGACCATCAAAGTCAATCATTTCAATAATGCTCTCATTATCATTCTAGAAGTCCTCATCCCCAGGAACCTTGTGGAAAATTGGCCATCTACTTTCTTTGCCCAGGCTGTAGACTATGATGAAGTCACAAAACTGTACAAATTCATGCACAACTGACAGTCAAAAAACAATCTTATTATATATCTCTTATCAAGCCTATATTACCATTCCACCACAGAGGCTGTTCTAAACACTTTTCCACCTAAATTTTTTCCATTCCTTTTAAGCCCCCAACCCTCTCTCTGCACACATCACTTTTAGCAGCTGATTTCACTTCTGACTCCACTTTAAAAAAAATTGAAACCAACAACTCTTTCAAACCACACACACACATAGAAACATGAAAATGTCAGTGTTTACTTTTCCTCCTTTCCTCCTATACCAGGAAGTTTTTCTTTTTCTTACCAAGACTAAGAGTTCCACCTGTGTCTTTCCATTGCCAAATTTCTTGAAAAAGTAGTACTTGAAAAAGTATCACTGAACAAATAGTCATCGAAAGAACTTTAGACTATTAGCAACCATATTAAAGATTGCTCCAAATCACTAATAAGAACAGAAATGTCAATCAAACAACCTCATACCTAACGAACTAGCATAGATGACAAGAGGGAATAGTGGGTGTTGATGGGATACTGTTGCTTTTTGTTGATGGAACTACAAACTCTTAAAGGCAATTAGGAATTACATGAAGAAAGTGACAAACATGTCCATTCCCTTGGCTTCCAATATTGCCTTTAGGGAGAAAACTCTAAAATCTGTATTTCCAACCCCAATCTCTCTCCTGAGCTCCAGACCTACATTTCCTACTGTTAATTGGGTATCTCCATCAGAATGACCAAGAGAACTTCTAAATCAACAGACCACAAAATGAACTCATCAGTTTTTCCCAAAAAAAAAAACCTGTTCTTTTTTCTCTCCTTTACTTCTATATTCCTATTAATGTTACCACTTTGTGTCTAATTGCTCGGGTTTGAAACCATTGTCTTTGATTCCCTCTTCCTCCACATCTAGTCAACAAGTTTAGATTCTACTTGTAAAAAGTCTCTTAATTTTGTCTCATCCTTTCCATTCAGAGTCATCAACCTAGTTCAGGCTCTCATTAACTCTTAGCTGCACTCTCCTCATAGTCTACTAATTAACCTCCTCACTTAGTAGTCCTCTCACTTGTACCCTTACCCCATCTTACCAAATAATCTTGCTAATGCTGAACTTACATTATTCTATTTCTCCAAAACTTTAAATGACTTTCTAGTACCCACATAATAAAGTTCAAACGAACTGGCATGGAATTCACAGCTTAACCTGAAGTGACTTCATCAGAGTATAATGAGCATGAGAATCCTAGGAAGCCAGCTGGCTTCTTTCTCCATCACCATTTCTTCATTTAACAATCAAATCCCTGACAACACAGACTATGCCTTATTTACTCTTGTATCTGTATGCAGGACCTATCACAGCACCTTGCAATTTATAGAAACTTAATAAATGCTTGCTGGATTTCTAGATCAATACACATTAAACTCTCTAACTATCTGGCCAGAAGTTTCTAGTAACCAGCAATTCTACTACTTTACAGTACAATGAAAACTGATGTTCTTAGCTGGTCCCAGACAAGATGCCCATCTTTTCAAAAATTGATCTTAACCTGGCGAGGCTATGTATCTACAACTCAAAGGAGTTGTTCATTAAAACAGGAGAATTAAAATTGTAGGTTACATAAAGGAAAGATGTATGCAGGTGGCAGCATGTTACACATCATTTGCATATAAGATGTAGTACAAATGGCATCCTCAGAATTAGAAATGAGTGGGCCAGTCACATAGTGAAAATGAGAAATAATTAGTAACTTGAATGTTGTCCGGATTTCACACACACACACACACACACACACACACACACACACACAGAGTGAGAAAGGGGGGGGGGAGATCTCTAGCATGTTGAAAAGATCCTTTAAGGATAGTTTATCAAAAAAATATGGACCAGAATCACACAGAATAAGAAGGAATGGATGGATCCTGATCTGCATCAATACCATATGGACAACTTCAGGAAGCAGCGCACAAGGTGCAGTAGAATATAATGACCCTGAAGATCCTGAGATGCCCTCTGAATCAGAGAAATACTTTTATTTTTAAACTCATAACTCAGTATAGTTTTATTTCTAAGTCTTACGAAATTTGTAATCTATTTCATTTATGAGATCAAGTGACCCTATGACTAAAATATTCAATTTAATCTGAAGATTCTATTTCTCAACTTTATCAGACAACAGAAAATTTATTTCACAAAGCGTAAGTTGGGGGGAAGCCTTAATTCAGTAGTATATGGTTAGGTGAATTCCTCCTCCCTCACACAAGCCTCCCAAAAGAGGAAAGACCATAACATTTAGACACAGCAAATATGATTCACATAAAAATATCTCCAGACTATCTAAAATTACCACATCAGGCAAGAATGTAAAATCTATTTATTCTGAAAGGTCTTTAAAAGTTAGCTACATATTTACTTTAGGTGCTTCAAAGTTTAAGTAAATTTGTATCTATACCACTGAAATCTATCTTATATAAAGAATACATGACTTAATAAGGTATCATTCAAATAACCAGAGTTGTGCTAGTGCCAGGTTGAACCTGCTCAAAGATCCGATGTTAAATTTTCAGTGTGAGCAGCTACACTTCAGTGTGAGCAATTACAACCCAGAAACTGGTCAACTATGAGTTAGAACTTGATTTATTGTTTAGTTGATTGTCTAGAATGAAGAAGGTGATGAAGAAAATGTTAAGAATGTAGATTAAACTTAAAAGTATGTGTGTGTTACGATTCTTTTTTTTCTCCCAGAGAACCAGTTGTTAAATATTTACCAGCCCATCCCTGTATAACTTCTCCTTCTTATACTTGTCTTCAATGCTGTGTTGGGCAGAAACACCCTAGATCTAGAGTCAGAAGACTTGGGTTCAATCAACCAACAGTCAAAAATGATTTACTAAATACCTATTTAGGATTATGGATTTAGAGATGGAAGGAACTTCTGAGGACATGAAATCCAACCTCCTCATTTTATAGATGAGGAAACTGAATTTCAGCCAAGTTGTAACTTGCCCACAGTCACCCAACAAATGAATATTTAAATCAGGATTCTAACCTAGGCCTTCATGATTCTGAGTCTAGCAATTCATGCTAGGTATTAGAGACACAAAAACAAGACTCAGTCAATAACCATGAAGAACTTACATTCTATCAGGAGGAAAAAATCAAAATATTTATACATACCCACATACATATATGTATGTATATGTGTGTATGCACACATACATATATTGTGTATATACCCATATGCATACATATATGAAAAACAGATAATATATGTATATCACTATATGTCTCTACATATACTTATATGAAATGTGCTAAAGGACTTTAAATAACAAACAAAAAGAGTTTACATTCCAGAGAAATTTCCAGAGCAAGCAAATTACATGATGTGACTAGATTTTTAGAAAAATCACATTGACATTGACAATTGTGTGGAGGGCAAACTGCACAAGGAAGAGACTTGAAGGAGCAAGAACAATTTAGAAGAAACTACTTCAAAACTCTAGGATAGGGGTAATTAAATACTGAACTAGGATAAGTGGCCATGTGAATGAAGACAAGAAGATGAATGTGAGAAGTGATGTGGCAATGGAACTGACAAGACTTGGCAACTAAATGAACACATATGAGATCAAGCAGAATGAGGAACTGAGGCTTCTCCAAGGCTGCAAAAGTGGGTGACTGGAAGTACCTTGGTACTTGGTAGTACCTTGAAAGAGATAAGGAGAAGGGACAGCTAGGTAATGCAGTGAATAGAGCATTGGCCCTTGAGTCAGAAAGACCTGAGTTCAAATTCAGCCTCAGATACTTGATACACTTACTCGCTGTATGACTTTGGGCAAGTCACTTAACCCCAATTGCCCTCCAAAAAGAAAAAAAGAAATAAAGAGAAAAAGGAAAGAGGGCTGGGGAGGAAAGATGAGGAGCTCTGTTTTGTATATTTTGAGTTTGCGATTATTATGGAGCATCTAGTTCAAAACCTTCAGAAGGCATATGATAGATGACTGAAGCTTAGGAGAGAGACTAGGGATGAACTAGAAGTCATTTGCATGATCAATGAACCTGGATCTGTCACTTACTACATGTGTGCCTATGGGCGATCACTTTACTTCATGTTTTGTAAAATAAAGAGACTGGAATAAATGACATTTATGGTCCTTTCAAGTACTAATACCCATAATGCCCTGATTCAAAAGAGCAATTATTTGAAGAAAAAGTTAGTTACAATGAAAAAACAAAGACAAATTGCTTCTCTACAAAGTTCAAAATTCCAAGATCTTACAACTCAGGTTGCTTCAGTTTCCTGAAATGTTAAATGGGAATAATAGCACCTACCTCCCAGAGTTGCAGTGAGGATTAAATGAGGTGATATTCAGAACCAGGTGCTTAATAAATGCTTGTCTCCTTCCTTCCTTCTGTCTTTTCTCTCTCTAAATTTATTGTCTTACAATCCTATGAACTTACAAACTATCAGACATACTGTCTGTGATGGAAATGAAAATGGGAAATTGTATAATGGGGATAAAGGCATAATTACTGAACATGATGATACTGAGGCTCTTAAGGTCAGTTTATAGGAGTGGTATATTTTGTGCTACAAGATGCTTTTACTCCAGGAATACATAAATTATTTATCTCTTCCCTAGGATGTCATGTGTTTGCTTTGTATATCAATATTTTTAAAACATATTGCATTTTAGACAAATGAAGCAGATGGTTATGGCTTTGCTGTAGCTAGGTCCTGAACAACCCAAGAATTACAATCAATTTTAGAACAAAATCCAAAGATTGAAAAAAAAAAGAAAATATAAGCTATCAAAATCAACTGACCTGGAAAACAGGTCAAGGAGCAATAATTTAAAAAGCACTGGATTCTCTGAAAACCATGACTTCTTTAAAATGGCCTAGACACCATGTTTCAAGAACGTACAAATGAATATTGCCCAGATCTATTAGAACCAAAAGCCAAAGATAGGAAAAAAAAAACTATTAATCACCTCCTGAAAGGAACACCAAAAGCAAAAGTCCCCAGAAGTGTTATAGACAAAATCTGGAGCATCAACATACTAAGGGGAAAAACATGTTGCAAGTATTCTGGAAAGTACAGTCAGGATCATACATGACCTGACAGCAACAACTAAAAGAGAGAACTTTGAATACAAATTCCAAAATACAGGCTAAAAGGCAGGAAAAAACAGTCTCATCATGTAATTTCCTTGACAACTAAAAAGGAACCGAGAGAGCTAAATAAGGAAAAATAGGTGCTAGAGGAGGACTATTTCTGTTCTGAGGGTTTGAAGAGAACTAGGAAAAGGAAGAGTAAAAGGAATACATTGGTGTAAAAAGGCAGAAAGGAAGTAGAATTTGCTAGTTCTCATATTAGGACTTACAAGGAAAGTAAATTGGTGTTCAGGGTGAAGGAATCAGATGAATCTCACTCTTCTCTGAGGAGGGCTGAACACAAGCACACATACACACTTGTATACAGAGAGTTTGGTGTAGGCATATATGAAACTCAGCAGCAGCTGGGAAGCACAGTGGATAGGCTGCCAGGTCTGAAGTCAAGAAGACTCATCTTCCTGAGTTCAAGTAGCCTCAGACACTTAGTACCTGGGTGATCCTGGGCAAATCACTTGGCCCTGTTTGCCTCAGTTCCTCATCTGGAAAAGTTGGATGAGGTGGAGAAGGAAATGGCAAACCATTTCAGTACTTTTGCCAAGAAAACTCTAAATGAGGTCATGCTGAGTCAGATACAACACATATATAAAACTCAACAGGGGAACAAGTAGGGGTGGGAAAGGGGCAAGAAGAAGAATAATACCAGCGAAGGAATAGCTGCAAGCAAAGAAACTTTCTAATCCTGAGAAGAAAATTAAAATGGGGAGGGGAGAGAGAAAATAACTAGAATCTAGGAGAATGTTGGACATATGGGTAATGACTAAATAAATTGTGGGATACAAATATAAGGGAATATTACTAAACTGTAAGAAATGATACAAGAGGGGCAGCTAGGTGGTGCAGTGAATAGAGCACCAGCCCTAGAGTCAGGAGGACATGAGTTCAAATCCAGCCTCAGACACTTAACGCAAAAACTAGCTGTGTGACTTTGGGCAAGTCACTTAACCCCAATTGCCCTCCTAAAAGCAAAACAAAAAAAAATTACATAAGGAACAATTTTGGAGAATCCTGGGAAGTACAAACTGATATAGAATATAGAATGAAATAAGCAGAAACAAGAGAATAATCAAACAAGGATGGTAACATTATCAAGAAGAGCAACTTTAAAAAACCTAAGAATTCTGAATAATAGAATGACTAATCATGTCTCTAGAGGACCTGTGATAAAGCACATTACCCACCTCCTAACAGAAAGGCAATGTATATGAGGCCAGAAAGTGACAACCATTCCTCAATTTGGCCACTTGGTTTTATTTGACAACCTATTTGTTACAAGAGGTTGTGGTTTTTTTTTCCTTCTCCCTTTCTCTCAGTTTTAATTGAGGGGAGGTGGATGAGCTGAAAGGAAGGGAGGTTAGCAATAGTGATGTTAAAATAAAGAGGATCACTGAAAGATGTTTTAAAATGCATAGAATTGTATGGTTCATAAGGAAGACAAGCAGAAAAATTTCTAAAGTAATGTGCAAAATTTATTACGCAATTGTTTAAAAAACAAGCTGTAAAATGAAGATTCATAGTTTCACACAGAATCCTCTTTTGTGTTTTTCTGCATATGTGGAAATGTTCTTTTTATGTTCAAAATAAAATAATTAGAAATATTAAAATTTAAATGAATACCATTTCAGAGAAGAAAGCTACATAGACATTAGTTCATATAAATGAATGGATCTGGGCTCCATAACCAGAAAAAAACTAATGACTACATATCTCAATAAAATTTGTATATTCACAAAATATTTTCAAAAAATTAAACCAACACTCATGTTTAGACAGTAGTAAATTTTTATTTCATCAAAGAATTGTTTTAATGGCAAGACCACCTAATATAATATTGAGAATATTTTAGTAGTACATACCATTATATTGCATTGTTACTCTGAATAAAGACACCAAGTTTTTGACTTGTACTAAAACAAAATATGAAGTAAAGAGGAAAATCTGAGATAAGACCAATATTATAGTATGAGAGTTGCAGTGTGTGGCTTTTTATCTTCTCCTGAGAGAATAAATGATGATTGCAAGAGAACTACTCAACAGGGCATTGGTTTCCGTTGCAACACAAAAGACCATTGTATTTGATTTTATGTGCAACTTTGTGAGGGTCAGCTTAGTGTAGATACTTTCTTCCCCCTTCATCAAACACTAGCACCTATGAGAGGAGGATGCCATCCCAGTCTCTAATAGTTGCACAGTTCTCCAGGCAGTCTTAGACTGTTTCCAGCCCAGCCAAGGCAGTGAGCTGGTATTTGTGTTGCTGCAGCAGTGGGTATATTGAATCATTTTATAAGGTGGAAATAAAAGATAGACAAATTGAATAAATTACTAAATACAAGTAATTGGCACAGATTGGGCATTAGCTAGGAAGTGGACATTCAGAAGGCATATCCAGACTTAAGCAGTTACAACCCATTTTCCATAGGTGTTGACAAGGTAGGGTTTGCCCCCTTTATTTCTACTCTCCTTCCCAACAGCTGTATCCAAGAAGCTGTTCTTTCCACTTCCCTTCTTGCTCTCTCTGTTAGACCAGATACAAGGATTGATTTGCATCCAGCACCTGAAGACATGTAAAATTTGTACAAAGATATGTTCTATGAAAATTATTTGTAATCTGTAGACTTACTACCTGGGAGATGTCTTATGATGTAAAATCCCCATCCTCTGGGCTGTAGGATTTGGTGGTGGTTTTTTTTCTGGGTTTTTTGTTTTGTTTTGTTTTCTCCAAATAAATCTAATCTTTAAAAAAGAAAGCAAGACAGAAAGAAAAGGAAGGAAGAAGGAAAGGAGGGAAGGAACGAAGGAGGGAAGGAAGGAAGGAAGGAAGGAAGGAAGGAA
>JAQQSW010018854.1:0-11164 GCA_028646575.1 Pseudocheirus occidentalis | reverse complement strand
AACTGGGGAATGATTTGCATTCTTGTAAATTTTACTTAATTCCCTGTATATTTTAGAAATGAGGCCTTTATCAGAGACACTGGTTGTAAATATTCTTTCCCAATTTCCCACTTCCCTCTTAATCTTGGTTACATTGGCTTTGTTTGTACAGAAACTTTTCAATTTGATGTAATGAAGATTAACCATTTTGCATTTTATAATGCTCTCTTCTTTGGCCATAAAGTGCTCCCACCTCCATAAATCTGACAGGTAAACTATTCCTTGCTTCCCCAGATTGTTTACAGTATCAGCCTTTATATCCAGATTGTGCACCCATTTAGACCTGACTTTGGTGTATGGCATTAGATAATGGTCTATGCCCAGTTTCTGCCATACTATATTCCGATTTTCCCAGCAGTTTTTTTGTCAGATAGTGAATTCTTAGCCCAGAAACTGGGGTCTTTGGGTTTATCAAATAGTATGTTACTACAGTCGTTGACTACTGAGTCTTTTGTACCCAATCTATTCCATTGATCCACTACACTATTCCTTAGCCAGTACCAGGCAGTTTTGAGGACCGCTGCTTTATAATAGATTAAAATCTGGTACGGCTAGGCCACCTTCCCTAGCATTTCTTTTCATTAATTGCCTTGATATTCTGGACTTTTTGTTCTTCCAAATGAATTTTGTCACTATTTTTTCTAGTTCTATAAAGTAAGTTTTTGGTAGATTGATTAGTATGGCGCTAAATATGTAATTTAATTTAGGTAAAATCAGAGCTGATTTTTAAAAACAATATTGCTGTTACTGTATAGATTGCTCTCCTGCTTATGCTCGCTTGACTTTGCATCAATTTGTACACATCTTTCCAAGTATCTCTGACGCCATCCCCTTCCTCATTTCTTAGTAGCAGTACAATATTCCATTGCAGCCATACACCATAACTTGTTCAACTCCTTTCCAGCTGATACATGGGCATCCCCTCAGTGTCCAATTCTTTGCTATCACAAAAGAACCGCTATGAATGTTTTTGTATAAATAGGACCTTTTTGTCTTTGAACTCTTTAGGGCATAGACCCTATGGCAGGATCAATGGATCAAAGGCGACGCATAGCTTTGGGGGTACAGTTCCAAATTGCTTTTCCTAACGGCTGCAGTAGTTCGCAGCTCTACTAATGATGCTCCTCTGTGGGCCAACTAAACTACTTGCCACACTTCACACACAATATGACTTCTCCCACTAATATGCCTTTAGGCTGTTGTGTCTGGGATTCCCTCTCCTCACCTCAGCTTCTTAGAGTGCCTGGCTTCCTTCAGTATTTAACCCGTGTGCTATCTTCCTTTTTTAACCACCCTAGCTCTTAATGCCTTGTATCTACTGTGCATATATCTCATTTACAATTATAGATGTATATGTCATCTCCTTTATTAGACTGTAAGTTTCTTGAGGGCAAATACTGTTTTTGCTTTTTCTTTGTATCCCTAATGCTTAACACAGTGTCTGGCATCCAGTAAGCATTTAATAAATGCTTGTTTATTGATTGATAGTTTAATGAAGATACACATTCATGCATTTATTCATCACCAGCCTCAGCTCATTCATAGCTCTTGATATAGTTCTGATGGGATCTTACTAATGAATTTTCAGTTACTTTCCCCAATTTCCATCTTCTGTATGTCCCTTCTAAAGATCTAAGCTTATTGATGAGTTCCCTGTTCATCTACATCAATCTCTTTAGGCAACTCCCCTTTTCCTTCTTACCAGAATAATTTCTGCTTGTGTTTTCAAAATTTCATTCCCAAGAAATTTCCATCCTTTTGGGATTGACTCCTCCTGTAAACTATAGCTTCAGGATTCTAGCCATTTTTTCTTTGAAGTATATTTCAGACTGTCCCTGGTTTTCTTCTCCTTTTCTGTCATGGGCTGTATGGGGTCAGTTACCTCTGGCCCTGTCATTTATACTTTAGGAACAAATCCTTTATTGGTCAGGATCAGGTTCAGATGAAAAGTTTCCCTTGTCCCTTCTTCTGTCATTTGAAAATGAAATTATCAGTAAGGTAAGTCACAAATTTAACAGTTGACCTGGATGTACTCATACAACAAACACTTTGTAATAGGTCTTAAAGTCTGGAAGTATATGAATAGCTTTGTCAGCTGTTTCCACCGCACTGAGTCCCTTAATTCTCTTGTCTGTTTTCTGTGTAACTTTAATTACGCTTTTTCCAGTATTAATCTGACCCCATTTGTGAACATTTTGGATATTCTCTAATTATTTAGTTCCTTTTTTTTCAGTTATTACAGTTTTTCAAGCATCCTTGTACAGGTTCTATAAATTTCTGGATAAATTAATTCCAGATTGTAAATAGTTGAGTTGGGGTGAGGGTTGAGTATTAAGCCAGAATCACTCATTGTAAAGAAGTGCCATAAGTAGCATTTTATTGCAGTGGCCCAACAATAGATTTCTGTATCTGTGGTCCAAGGATCAGCCTCCAAAAGCATGGAGAAACATATCAGTAGACTGACCATAAAGTAATTATTCTTTTAGTCATCATAATTCTCAGCACCATTTGGCAAATTGCAGAAAGATTGTCATCAGGATTGGTAGAAGGAATAGCCTCATCAGGGAAATCACAGATCCTTAAAGTATTAATGCAGATATTCCTTCTAGTAAGTCCATCATTATTTCCTAATGTTCATTGACACAGATGTAATTTTCTCTTCCCATGTCCCTGTGCCTTCTTTAGATAAGCAAAAATTTTTAGACTACTGAAGTAATGAAAAAGAAGTAAGTAGAATTAGACCAAAAGACAGTATGATTAATTCTAAATCAGAGGGAGAATGAATTTCTCTCTTAATGAGAGTGTTTTCTATTGTAAGCCAAAGTATTTGCTTCTTGGGGGTCAGTTCCTGGGTAGATGTCCTTGATGACGGCAGCTTTGGCCTCCAAGCCTTGATGCCTCCTCTCAAGAGCATCCTTTGTCATGCCAATGCATTTTGATAAGAGTTTGTTAAGTTTGATAAGAGTTAACTGACTTTTCCCATGTCTTCCTGGCACCCTGATCTTATCAGAGCTACTTCCAAGCTGTGACAGACTATTATAATGATAAGACTATGATAATGACAATAATATTCCAGGATATGACAAACTAAGCTTATTTGATAAGAGTTCTTGAATCTTTGTCTGCTTGTTCTATCAAAACCTTGTTCAAAGAATCATTAAATGGAGATTATGGTTCTTTCTTGAACTAACCACGTAATTTGGTCATTTCTTATTCATATCTCCAATCACGCTTAAGTGCTGGCCACTGAGAAGCCCACAACAGTTTTCTGATGATTTGGAGATGTAATAAAGAGATGCTAGTTCCAATTTTATGCTCTATTATAATGGGCATCTAGAACTAGGTACTTCTCTGTCAACTTTATTTTTTTTCTTTTTTTCTCATCCCAATAGTGGGATGAGAATTTAAAAAATTAATATCCTTTACTACAAGAAATAGCTAGTTAGAAGTAGAAATATACTAGCAATTTAAAAAATCATTTGTCCATTTTCTTTTTTAAAATTAATTTTTATTGACATTTTGGGTTTTATGTCACCTACATTTCCCTACATATCTTTCCTCTTCCCACTCCCAGAAAGTTATCCCTGAAAGCAAAGAATAAAAAAGAAGAAAACACATTATTTAGCAAAACTAACATAAGTGAATGACATTCCATACAGTCTTCCATACCCCTAGTTCTCCACCTCTGCCAAAAAGGTACGGTGAGATGTCTTCTCCTCTCTTTTCTTTGGGACCAGCGTTGGTCATGACCATTTGACGCCGCTCCTCCCTCGCTGTTTTGCTGTGACTTCCACTCCTATGTTGTAGTCATTGTGTATGTTGTTTTCCTGGTTGTACTTTCCTCCCAAACTTAGCTAGATTTGACGTGTCAATCCTTTTTTTTTTTTTTGCAACACAGTAATATTCTATTACTACATTTCTCTTCAGGGTTTCAGTTCTCACTTTCTACACAAAATATTCCCATCACCTACACCTTTGTACAGGCTATTTCCCATAGCTGGAATGAATTCCCTCCTTGGAAAATATCTCATTTCCATCAATGCTTAGCTCAAAAGCCATTCCCTACATGAATCCCTCCAATTGTCAGTGCTTCCCCTTCAGATTACTTTGTATTTATTTTATTTTATTTTGTTTTATCTTATTTTATTTTTAATTATTATTTTTTGTTGTACTTTGTACTTATTTTGAACCTTTATACAAAATTTACAAATTTATTGTTTATACATTTATATTTTTTCTTCCTTTAGAATGTAAACTTCTTGAAGGAAGGTTCAGTTTCATTTGTCTGACTTACACTTCTCTGAACATTTTCTCTTAATTAAGTCATCTGATGTAATGCCTAGGATTTTTTCCGTTTCTCACTGCCTTCCTGGGATCCCAATGAATGTAACATTTGTGCTTCTTGCTTTGTTTTCTAATGCGTTATTTTGTTCTGTATATTCATTAGATGCTGTTTCTGTTCTGTTACTTCCCAGGCTTATCCTTCTGTATTGATTTTTGCTTGACTTCATTTATTTTGCCCTGTGAAATTCATTGAGATCTTTGGTCCTTGGATATAATTTTGCAGTTTTCTTGATTGTTCCCTTTCCTCTTCACGTGTGTGTGTGTGTGTGTGTGTGTGTGTTTGTGTGTGTTTAAACTGCATTAGAGGCTTCCTTTAATATCTTTTTCCAACTTGATTTTCATTTTGTACCTCTTCCATCTTGTCCACTGTTATTTCAACTTCAGTTTCTGAAAGAGGTTTACAAAGGATGTTTTATGTTTTCGATATTGTTTTTTGAATTGTATTATTTTTAAATTTTTAAAAAATTTTTTTTGGAGGGCAGCTGGGGTTAGGTGACTTGCCCAAGGTCACATGGCTAGTTTTTTGTGTTAAGTGTCTGAGGTCGGATTTGAACTCAGGTACTCCTGACTCCAGGGCCGGTGCTCTATTCACTGAGCCACCTAGCTGCCCCCTGAATTGTATTTTCAAAATAAAATTACTCTTTTTTATTTCATTAGGCAATTTTCTCAGAGTAGAAGTTTCAGAGATGGAACTGACATGCATTAGTAGAGGGAATGTCCTCGTCAAGGCATAATTTCATATACCAATTAAATTGCAAGTACAGTCTTTGTCTCCTTGTATTAGGAATTAGAATCACATTTCCTGTGATTTTGGCTGGTGGCAGGATAAGCAAAGCAAAACATTCCTTTAATTTTTGAGGGAAGCTGAGAAGGGAAGACATTTTCTAATGGGTTGGGAGGGATGGAACCAGGTGAGAGTCCTAACGGGATAGTGTAGGGATGGTATTGGTGGTGGGAGAATTCAGCTCTTTTAGTGTTCTCTGAAAGGCTTCAATTATGCTTTGATATTCTCTTGACAAGGTGGTGGGGCGAATGGTCCAGAAATTCACTTGGCTTGAGCCAGGCCTTGGCATCTGGAAGCCAGACTCTCACATTTGGCTGGGGGAAAACTGAATAGGCTTTCTCTTTTTGTTAACAGCAGGGACTTGCTCATGGATGGTGTCTTTGAGTCATGGAAGTAGGAAATAGAATAGGAAAGTCTCAGCAAACTTTCTTCCCCCAACTCAACAATCAGGAAGAGGTGAGGTAGAGGCTGGCTCCTCCTTGGGTTGCTGAGGGGTCAGTGCACCGTGTTGTGCTTGGTGAGGAGGCCCACTGGGTGTAGGTGAGCATTGGTTCTAAGATTCCAAGACTGCTTCAAAGTCTGGCTACCTTGGTAACAGCAAATAGTCTTCCTTTTTTTTATTTTCCCCCCATTCATCTTAATTGTATGACTAGGGGGTTAGCTGGTGCTTTTCACTTAGCTAAGGTGTTTGGTCAGAACTGAATCCCCTGGCTTCTTAGCGCTCAGCTCTCTTATGCTAAATCCCCTTCTATCTCTTTTTAAAACAAATTTGTGGTTAGTAACATACAGTAGTATTTGATATTTCCACATGGTTTTCTTTTTCATTTTTGTTATAGGGATCAAAACAATATTTTTTTAAAGAAGGAATTGGATAGCCTTCTATATTTCCATGTGTTGAGAAATGATAGGATATAGAATTTACCGGTTTGGTATCCTTAACTTGGAATCCATTTAGTCACGGAGGCTTTTTGCAGGGCTGCTCATAATGATTTATCTGATTTCTCCTTCTGAGACATTCAGTTTAGATCAGGGGTAGGGAACCTGTAGCCTCAAGGCCACATGTGGCCTTCTAGATCCTCAAGTGTGCCCTTTGACTGAATCCAAACTTCACAGAACAAACCCCTTTAATGGAAGGATTTGTTCTATAAAACTTAGACTTGGTCAAAGGGCTGCACCCAAGGACCTAGAGGGCCACAAGTAGCCTGTAGGTTGCAGGTTCCCCACCCCTGGTTAGATGATTTGATTCTTGTTTTGTTGGTTTTGGTATTTTCTATGTTTGTCAGTCATCTATTTCTTTTAAAATTAATGTTAGCTAATTCTGTTAACTTTTTGCTATATACAGTCTTTAATAGTTTTCCTAGATTTCTTTTACTCTTGAGATTTCCTCTGAGAGGGCGACTCCTTCAGGCTTGTTCATGGGACTGCCCACAATGCACGCACGCACACACACACACATATACACATACATGCATACACATATGTACACACATACACACACAAATGCACACATGCACACACACACATACACACACACATTCCCATCTGCATTGCTTCTGCCCCTTTAGCTATTTCATGCCTCTATAATGTTTCTAAGCTGTGTTGATTCTCTACATGTCATTATTTTCCTCTTTTGATAAAGTTTATTTTTGCCCATCTTCACCGTATCCAGCTCTTCATGACCTCATTTGGGGTTTCTTGGCAGAAATATTGGCGTGTTTTGCCATTTCCTTCTTTAGCTCATTTTATACATGAGGAACAGAGGCAAATGGCATTAAGTGACTTGTTTAGGGTCACACAGTTATTGAGGGTCTGAGGTTGAATTTGAACTCAGGCAGATAAATCTTCCTGACTTCAGGCCTGGTGCTCTATGCACTATGGCTCTACTTAACTATCTCAACATTTTTGTTATCATGGTTTTCTTTTTTATTTGGAGATGGGCAGTTTTTTTCCCCTATTTGTGTTTTTTCATTGCAACCTCTTATTCTGCTTTCTTGATTGGAAGCCTGATATTAATTTTTTTAAAGTCCAGGCACATGACTTTGTCTTTTTAGGTATTACTTGAGAGGCATTACAGTGTAGCATAAAGAGAGTTGGTCTTGAAATGAAGACAACTTGGGTTCAAATCTCATCTCTGATCTCTCCTGGCTGTGTGATCTTGGGCAAGTCCCTTAACCTCTCAGTGTTTTAGGTGATTCTCTAAGACTATAAGTTGTATAGAAATTTTTGAACCTGCATTTGTACAGAGTTTCCTTACCCAGACTTTCTATTACCAATAAAACAACTGGTGGGATCCTGATCCTAGGTATGGTCCATCATTCTGGCCTGTCAAGATCTTTCTGCATCTTCTTCCTATTATCCACCATATTAACTATTCCTCTAGGTTTCATGTCTTCTGAAGAAATCATGTATACATCATCTATGCCTTTATCCCAGTTGTTATCATGCCTATTTCCTTCTGAATAATAGATCTGAGGAATAGGGTACTTTAAAGGAAGAGTGAATAGATTAGGGAGAAGGCTATACATTCATAGATGGGATATGACCTTCATAAATCTCTTCTCACCTTTGCAAATTGTATTTTTTCTGTAAGTTGCATTTAGACACATATTACCTGTAATTATTACTTGTTTGTGTCTGTATTTCTCATGTTGCCAGCAAGACTTTAAATTCCTTAAGGACAAGCAGAAGCATCATGTTTTATATGTTTTTCTATCTCAATATAATCCAACTCAATGAGTATTAGGTGTCTATTATGTGCTAGAAACTGTGGTTCAAAGACCAAATGAAAAATAGCGCCTGTTCTCAAGGAGTTTACATTCTCCTAGGGTTTATATTTTCATGCCCAGCTTCCATCAAAGCTTAGCATGTAAAAAAATTCTTGAATGATTGTCCATAAAATGTAATTAGTGACTCAAGCACAATGTCAAAGCTTTTTCTTTTGTCTCAATTATCCTCATAAAATGTCTATATAGTTGTGCAAGAAACAAGATGGACTCTCTTAGGTGGGCAAATACAAACACAAATCCCAGCATCCTTTGAGATTGTGGGTTTGAGAGCCCCCAATGTCATTTTCCATTTTGGGGGAGGATAATTGTTTAGGAAGATAATTTTAGAATTTGCTTGTAGCCATTATGACTAACCATGATCTTTATCGTATTGATTTCAGACACAAATTCAGATGGACCACGATCCAGCTACTCCTGCAACGAGGGGCAGACCCCAACTATTGCCAAGTGCCCATGCACGTTCTTTTCTTTCCTGTTAGAGCTGCAGATGTGGCCGGAGTTCAGCTCCTCCTGGAGCATGGTGCAAGGACTGACGTCCGGTTTCCATCAAAGGTACGGACCCAGTTTGATTGTATGGTGTTTAGTCTTGGGGTTTTGCCTGCATGTTAGTTCTTCACCTCTCTCTCACGAAGAGGTAGCCCTTCTCCTTGCCAAGGACAAGGCCTCTACGGGCCCAAGTGATTCCATTCTGTCCCATCTTCTCCACCAGATTGTCCCCTCTGTCACTCTCACTCTCTAATCTTTAGTCTCTCCCTGTCTACTGGCAGCTTCCCACAAACATGGCCAGGCTTCCCCATCCTTAAAAGGGCCTTATCTAATCAGACTGTTTTACGAGCTATTGACCTGTATCTGCCCTTCCTTTTCTGGCTAAACTCCTTTTGTGCTATAAGAAATGGGAAGGAGATGGACTTCATAATTACCTGGAGAGACTTATATGAATTGATGCTAAGTGAGAAGAGCAGAACCAGGAAAAATTTGTACACAGTCACAGATACATTATATGTGTGACGACCAGCCTTGATAAACTGGACTCTTCTCAGCAACGCACAGTTAAAAGACAACTCTACAAGTCTCAGAATAGAAGGAGATGTCTACATTCAGAGAAAGATCTAGAAAGACCAGAGTTTAAATGGAGACTGAAGCAACACATGCTATTGTTCTTTTCTATGTTTGGTTTTGTTTCTTTTTTTCCCATTGTTCATCCCATTGGTTACAACACTCCTATATAACCAGACTATTGTACAATGTGAAAGAGTTTGCAGATCCTATGCATGATTGTATGCCTCCATGGAGGGGGGGAAGGGGAGAAAATCTGAAACTCAAGTGATTCTGGAACTGAATCTTGTAAACTAAAAGTAAACAAACAAGTCAATAAAAAAAGAAAGAAAGCTGTCTATAATCATTGCCTGTTTCTTTTCCTTGTACTCTTGTCTAAACTCTCTCTGTTCTGCCTTCCAAACTCATCATTCACCTGAAACTATTCTCTTCAAATTTACCAATGCCTCTCTTGGCAATTGGGGTTAAGTGACTTGCTCAGGGTCAATAAGTATCTGAGGTCAGATTTGAACTTAGGTCTTCCTGATTCGGGACTGGTGCTCTATCCACTGCGCCATGTAACTGTCTCACTAGTGATCTCTTAATTGCTAAATCTAATGTCTTTTTCTCAATTCTCACTCTTCTTGACGTCTCTGAAGTCTTTGAAAACCCTCTTGGGATATTCTTTTCTCTGTGGGTTTTATTGAAGCTGCTCTCTCGGTTCTCCTTCCATTTGTTTGACCCACCCCTGCTTGGTCTCCTTTGCTGTATTTTCCTCTGTTGTTGTCCCCCCAAAGCTCCGTGCTGGGCTCTCTTTTCTTCTCCCTCTCTATGATGTCACTTGCTTTTTCTTTTGGAGTTCAGTCATCATCTCTACACAGATGACTCTTACATTTATCCCTCTCTCTCTCTTCCAACCTCTCACTTCTTTGCCTCCCTATTGGGCATTTGAACCAGATGTCTTGTAGGTATCTTAAACTCAACATGTTCAAAGCAGAGCTCACCTTCCCCAAGGTGGATGATCTTCCAGACTTCTCTCTCACCGCGGAGAGCACCACAAACCACCTCATCACCCAAACTGGCAAAATTAATGCCATCCTTGAATCTTTATTCGCTCTCATCCCATAAATCTAATCTTCTTGTTTCTACCACTACAACTTCCATATACATCCTCCTCTTTCCAGGCACATCCTAGTACAGTGGTTCTCAACCTTCCTAATGCCATAACCCTGTAATACATGTATGTGAGCATGTCTGCATGTGAGTGGACCCTCCTGGAGACAGATGGAAGAGGCTCCTAAGACCGTTGGAAATATGTGTTTTCCAGTGGTCTTAGGCGACCCCTGTGACCCCTGTGAAAGGGTTGTTCGACCCCCAAAGGGGTCGTGACCCACAGGTTGAGACCTGCTGCCTAACATATCATTTCTGGACTGGGTTGTGTTCTTGCTTCAACCGTCTCCTCCATTCCAATGATCTACTTAGCTGCCAGAGTGATTTTCCTCTGTTACTTAATAAACTCCACTGGCACTCTATTTATAGCCAGAATCAAATATAAAATCCTTTTTGGCTTTCAAACCATTTTGCAACTTGGACCCTTCTTCCCTTTCCAATCTTCTTAGACTTCATTGCCATTCTCCATACTCTATAATCCAGTATCACTGGCTTCGTTGCTGTTCCTCCCACATGACATTCCATGCCTCCCAGGCTGTGCATTTTTTTTGACCTTTTAGAAAATTTTTAATGCAGAAATTTGCCTTAATTATACATGTCCTTACTACTGGATGGTCTGTCCCTTCAGAGTAATCAAATCCTAGGGATTGCAAAGACTATCATCTCCATCCACTTCTCTGTTGGAAAAATTAATCTAACTGCACCTTGACAAATTGCTGGTTTTTTCCCATTCTTTTTTGTTAAATTTATTTATTTTCTTGTTGACATCATTCATTTCCATGAGATTTTGAGTTACAAAATTTCTCCCCATCTTTCTCCCATCCACCACCCCCAAACAGCCATCCTACTGTATAGCCCTTCCCCCAGTCTGCTGTCTTCTATGTCCTCCCCATCGCCCCTCTGACTTTCCAGTAGGGCAAGATGGATCTCCCTAGCCCAGTGCCTGTATATCTTAATTTCCAGTTGCATGTAGTTAATAATAATAATAATAATATATACATATATT
>JAQQSW010018853.1:0-11164 GCA_028646575.1 Pseudocheirus occidentalis | reverse complement strand
TTTTCTTCATTTTGATTCTGGGTGGCCTCTCTGATTCCCTGGGTCCTCTTCCCTGGTCCCAGCTCCCTCCTGAATCTGCCAGACAATCACCTAGATTCAGGAGCTGAAAGCCACCAGGCTCTCGTCCAGTCCTCAGAGATGAACAGTTCCCAGGTCCTTGTCCAGTCCTCAGGGCAATCCCCAGCACACACTGAAGTTCACAAGGTTCAGCACACCTCAAACCCTTCAGGACTTCTCTTGCCTGGAACTCAAGGATCAGCCAGGCCACCAACAAATAAAGTCCCATCCTGTTCATGTCTTCAGTCAGAGTCACTGAGGAGCCAAATCCAAAATCTCACTGTCTCTAAAATTCTCCTGCTTATAAGCACTGGTCTTCTCCCTAGTCAACAGGGGAGTGTCTCAGCCAATAGCAATCTTCCACATCAACAGGGGAATTCACACCTTTTCACCAATGGACAGAGTTCTGTACTTAGCCCTAAGTTAGTAGGATCTACTTAACCCTAAGTATATGATCTACTTAGCCCTAAGTATCCTATCCACTTAACCCTAAATATTAAACAAACTGATTACCATTACATATGTCCATCCTTCCTATCCTTCTACCCCACCATTCTATTCTCTACAGTGTCCCTGTCTCTTTACTGAAGTGTTTCCTTCCAGCAACCCTCCTCCAGATACTGCCCTCCCCCCCATCATCCTCACTCTCATCCCTGTCCCCCCTACTGTCCTGTGTGGCATGAGACCCAGTTTACAGTTTATGTCATTCCTTCCCCAAGCCAGATTCAATGAGAGCAAATGAGAGTAAAGTTGTAACTTTTATCCCTTGCCTCTTCTATATGAGATTATTAAACCCATTTTGTCTTTCCCTGTCTCCTCTCATTCTTGTCCTCTCCCACCTCAGATTTCACCTTTTAAAGTATCATCGCTTCATATTCAATTGATCCTGTGCCCTCTATATACACATATACACATATGCTCAGATATATATTCATACACACATATAGCCTCCTATATAGACATATGTGTAGGGATACATATATATGTATGTTTGTATTCCCTTCTCCTATCCTCATACTAAGAAAAATTTCATAAGTTACTATTATCATTTTTCCATATTGGCATGTAAATAGTTCAACTTTGATAAGTTACTTATGATTTCTTTCCTATGTTTACCTTCTCATGCTTCTTGTGTTGTGTGTCAAATTTTCTGTTCAGTTCTGGTTTTTTTCAGCAAGAATGCTTGAAAGTCCTCCACCTCACTAAATGACCATATTTTCCCCTGGAACATTAGACTCAATTTTTCTGGGTAGGTGATTCTTGGTTTTAATCCCAGCTCCCTTGATCTCCAGAATATCATATTCCAGGCCCTTGAGTCCCTCAGTGTAGAGACTGCCAGATTCTGCGTTATCCTAATTGTGTTACCACAGTATTCAAACCTTTTCCTCTTGGCAGCCTGTAATATTATCTCCTTTAACTGGGGTATCTGGAACCTGGCTATAACATTTCTAGGAGTTTTCTTTTGGGGATATTTTTTAAGAGGTGATGGGTGTATTCTTTCAAGTTCTATTTTGCTCTCTGATTTTAAAATATCAGGGCAATATTCCTTGAGAATCTCTTGAAGGATGCTTTCTAAGTTCTTTTTTTGATCATGGCTTTCAGGTAGACGAATAATTTTTAAGTTGTCTCTCCTGGATCTGTTTTCCAGGTCAATATTTTTTTCAAGGAGATATTTCACATTACCTTCTATTTTTTCATGTTTCTGTATCTGTTTAATAGTATCTTGATTTCTCATAAAGTCATTTGCTTCCATTTGCTCCATTCTAATTTTGAAGGAATTATTCTCTTCACAATGCTTTTGAGACTCTTTTTCTGTCTGGCAAACTTGACTTTTTAAGGCATTGTTCTCCTCATTGGCTTTTTGGGTCTCTTTTGCACACATGAGTTAATTTGTTTTTTAAGGTGTTATTCTCTTCAGTAAGGTTGTTGACTCTTTCTTGCATCATTCTCATTTCTCTTCCCAATTTTTCCTCCACTTCTTTTATTTGGTTTTCAAAGTCCTTTCCAAGTCCTATGGCTTGTAGGCAATCTTCCTGTATCCTGGAAGCATTTGGTGTGGGAGTTCTGGCTGCGCTGTCTTCTTCCCACTCCATACCTTGATCCTTTTTGTCCCCAAAAAAGGATTCTAGAGTTTGATTACTGTTCTTACTTTGCTTCCTTCTCCTCATATTGGCCAGTCAATTAATTACTTGATTTTTTAGTTCTGGGTAACTCTGCTTCCAGGGGGGAAAGCTCTGTCCCAAATCAGTGGGGTTTTCATACCTGCCGGAGCTATTACATGGGAGCTGCAGCCCCCACCAACTTTGGCTCGCTGAAAGCGCTCCCTAGGACCACCACCCAAGACTGTGATCCGGATCCAGGCCACTCAATGCAGGAGCCCTTGGCCTTTGATCAATTGCTTTTGTCCTCTTGCTATCTGCAGGCCAGGACCTCTGAGGCATCCAGGTTGGGCTGCTTCTTTGCCCTGGGGGCAGTTCAGCCAGACTGTTCCCCCACCCACAAATTTAGCTTGAATTCCACTGACCTTTCTCTTAGTTTTATTTTTCCTGGCTTAATAAATGTGGAAATTCTCCCAGGTGCTTCCTATCCACTCTCTTGTAGACTCCCACTCCATCTTTTCCTGACCACCATGGGGCCAGGCTGCAGTTTAGGGCAGGACTGGCTTCAGCTCCCAGCCTTTCCCAATGAACCCTTCCTGCCAAGAAGCATTCAATGAGAGATGTGTTTTCTGTATTTTTATGGGTTTTCAAGCCCTAAAATTTGTTTAGATTCATATTTTATGGGTATTTAACATGGCTGTGGGGGAGCTGCAAAACTGCTCCTTCTACACCGCCATCTTCTTATTTCATCTGGTGTTAATTATTTATTTGCAAGAAAATCATGGAAAAGCATCTATAGCTTGGTAAGAGAGGCACCAAAATACTGAAGAAAACAATACCTTAAAAATGGAGTACACCAAATGATTAAAAGAACCTCAAAAATCCAATGAAGAAAAGACTGCCTTAAAAATCAGAATTGGTCAAATGGAAAAGACGTACAACAATCCACTGAAGAGTAGATTTGAATAAATACAAAAGGAAATAAACAAGCTCGCTGAAGAAAATAATTCCTTATTAATTAGAATTGGGCAAATAGAAGGTAATGACTTTATGAGACAATAAGAAACAGAAAAACAAAAACATAAGAATAAAAATAATGGTGGAGCCCAAATGGGTGAAAAGAGCCAGGAAGTTGCTTGAGCTTTACCCAGTTTCCCTTGGAAACAACATTAAATCAAGCCTCTAAATGAATGCTAGAGCAACAGAACTTATAAAAAAAAGCATGAAACTATTTTCTACTTTAAGATACTTTAGGAAATAACTTATGACTTATTGAATAACTTTCAGGAAAGTTCTGCCTCAGTTGGGGGAAAAAGGAGCACAGTTTAAGGCAGATAGTGTCTGGGCAAGGCAGAAAGAGGTGTTTGGCCACAGCACAGATCAGTAGCTGAGGGCCCTAGGTCTTGACTCAGCAGGCTAGTGGTACAGCATGAGATCTCTAGCCCCAGCAAAAAAGGCAAAATGCCAGTCTGGGAAACCTGGCACAACAGGAGCAACTAGGTTGGGCCACCCCTGATCAGTGGGTGAACCAACACCATCTAAGGTTCCGGTGAAGAAAAC
The DNA here is from genome assembly GCA_028646575.1 of Pseudocheirus occidentalis. Classification (NCBI taxonomy): domain Eukaryota; kingdom Metazoa; phylum Chordata; class Mammalia; order Diprotodontia; family Pseudocheiridae; genus Pseudocheirus; species Pseudocheirus occidentalis. Next base: position 7,448 of record JAQQSW010018853.1, on the reverse strand, counting down.
CAGCGATCAGGGCCCTGAATCCAGGACAAGAATCTTCAAACAGTGCCACTTGTGCCCCAGGAACAGAACTCAACTTGCAAAGTCATAAAATAGGCTAAAAATAATGAGCAAAAAATTTCTAATTGTAGAAAGCCACAATGGAGAAAGGAAAGATTTTTATAAATATAAACTCAAAAAAGGACAACAATGTTAAAGCACCTTCATATAAAGCCTCAAATTCAAAATATAAATTGGTCTCATGTCCAAAAAGCTCCAAGAAACTCCAAGAAGAGTTCAAAAATGATTTTTAAAATCAATTCAGAGAGGTAGAAGAATAATTGGAAAGAAATGTTAGTTATTCAAGAGAGAGTCAAAAGTTTAGGAAAGAGTCAATAAAAATTGACTGAATACAATAATTCCTTTAAAAATACAATTAGGTGGATGGAATCAAGATGGAAGTGTAGAAGCAGGAGAACGCCACAAACTTTCCCCATAACCACCTCAAAAACCTATAAAATATAACTCTAAACAAATTTTAGACCTCAAGGACTCAAAAAATGACAGAGAAATAAAGCTCCTGCTGAAAGCAGCCCAACAGGCAGAAAAGGAGCCGTTCCCAGCATGGCCTAAACCTGAGTCATTAGCCTGAAGGAAGTCAGGACAAGCTGTGGTGGAAGCATTTGGGAGAGGGGATCACCAGCAGCTGTGGAAGTTTCCAGAATTATCAACACCTAAGAACCAAGGAAAAAGTGAAAGATCAATGGAACTTAGCTAAATTTGGTGGAAAGAAGCAGATCTGTCCATCTGCCCCAAGAACAATAAAGCAGCAGTAGCAGACACCCTGCAGCTGCCTCCATGTGGCTCCTTCTGAGTATACAGCCTGAATATTGCAAGGGAACCAAATAATCATTCAGACACTAAGATCACTTGTCATAACCTGCCTGGATCAGGAGCATGGCCTTGGGTGGTGGTCCTGAAGTGCGTGACCAGTGAGCCAAAGCTGGTAGGGGCTGTAGAGATGACGGCCCCCTAATAGCTCTAACAGCTGCAAAAACATCTGTGATTTGTGACAAAGCTCTCCCCTATGAAAGCAGAGTTCAGTGGAGCCAAAAATTCAAGCAATTGACTGGCAACTTGAGCTGGCAAAGGAAGCAAAGCAAGCAGAGCCACCCAATTTTATATTCTTATTTCTGGGACAAAAAGCATCAAAGCATAGAACAGAAGGAAGACAACACAGTCAGAACTTGTTGCACCAAAAGCTTCTAAGAAAAATGTAAACTTATAACAAGCCATAGAGGAGCTTAAAACGGATTTTGAAAACCAAATAAGAGCAGAGGAGAAAAAATTGGGAAGAGAAATGAGAATGATGCAAAAAAATCATGAAAAGACAGTGAACAACCCAATTGAAGAAATAAAACCTTAAAAAAATAGATAAACTGAAAGGGCAAAAGAGGCCCAAGAACCCAATGGGGAGAAGAATGCCTTAAAAAGCAGATTTTGTCAGATGGAAAAAGAAACTCAAAAGCTTTCTGAAGAGAATAACTCCTTCAGAATTAGAGTGGAGCAAATGGAAGCAAATGACTTTATGAGAAATCAAGATACTATTAAACAGATACAAACAAATGAAAAAGAAAGAAATGTGGAATATCTCTTGAAAAAGCCACAGACCTGGAAAAGAGATCCAGGAGAGACAATTAAAAATTATTGGACTACTTGAAATCCATGATGAAAAAAAAGAATCTACAAATCATCCTTCTAGAAATTCTCAAGGAAAATTGCCTTTATATTTTAGGACCAGTGGGGAAAATAGAACTTGAAAGAAATCACCAATAACTTCTTGAAAAAGATCCCCAAAAGAAAAATCCTAGAAATGTTATAATCAGGTTCTTGGGGTCCCAGATCAAGGAAAAAATAATACAAACTGCCAAGAAGGAACAATTTGAATACTGTGGAAACACAATAAGTATAACCCAGGATATAGCAGCTTCTACAATAAGGGGATGAAGGACCAGGAATATGATATTCTGGAGATCAAGGGAGCTAGGATTAAAACCAAGAATCACCTACCCAGAAAAATCAAATATAACCTTCCAAGGGAAAATGTTGTCATTCAATGAGGTGGAGGATTTTCAAGCATTCTTGAGGGAAAAAATCAGAACTGAATAGAAAATTTGACATTTAAAAATAAGAAGCATGAGAAGATAAATATGGAAAAGAATTCATAAGGAACTTATCAAAGCTGAACTATTTACATGCCAACATGGAAAAACAATAATTGTAACTGGTGAAACTTTTCTCAGTATGACAATAGGTGAACGGAATATAAATGTATATATGTATATATGTATATTTAAACGTATGTCTATATAGGAGGATATATATTCATAGGAATACATATGTGAGTGTATGTATATTTGTGTACATAGGGGTTACAGAATCAATTGAATAGGAAGGGATGATATTTTTAAAGGTGAAATTGAGAGTTTGGAGAGGACTAGAATGAGAGGAGACAGGGAGAGAAGACACAAGGGATAATTGTTACAAGGGAGGTGAAGAACAGGAAGGCAAAAAGAAATGGGGTGAACCTTAATCTCAATGAATTGGCTTAGGGAAGGAATGACATATACTCTAAATTGAGTATCTTGCCCTACAGGAGAGTAGGGTGGAAGGGGATGAGAGGGAGGATGATGGATGGGAGAGCAGGTTGGATGGGAGGGTTGTTAGAAGTACACACTTCTGTAAAAGGACAGGGACAAAGTAGAGAATAGAATAAGTCATGGTGGGATAGGAAGGAGGGAAATATAGTCAGTTTTACACAATATGTCCATTGTAGAGACGTTCTGCATAACTACACATGTACAGCTTGTATTGAATTGCTTGTCTATCCAGTGGGGCTGGGTGATGAGGAAGGAAGGGAAAGAATCTAAAATTTAAAACTCTAAAATTTAATGTTAATATACCATCATCATCATCATCATCATGATCATCATTATTTACATGCAACTGGAAAATAAGTTATACAGGCACTGGGTAGGGAGATCCATCTTATCCTACCAGAAAGTCAGAGTGTTGATGGGGCAGTATATAGGAGAGAGCATATTGGGGGAAGGTATATACAATGGGATCACTGTTTTCAGGTGGTGGGAAGGGGAGACAGGGAGAAAATTTGTATCTCGATATCTTGTGGAAATGAATGATATAAACTAAAAATAAACAAAAATTAATAACTTTAAAAATTAAAATGCAATTGTTTAAATAGAGAAAAGAAGACTGAAGGGATAAGCTGTGTAAAAACTAAAATTGAAAAAAATGATAAATAAAGTAGAGTTTGCTAAATGGAAAAGGAAATGAACAACCTAACTGAAGAAAATAATGCCTTAAAAGTTAGAACGGATCAAGTGGAAGCTAAAGACTTTATGAGACATCAAGAATCAAACAAAATCAAAAGAATGAAAAATAATAGAAAATATAAAATACCTACTTGGAAATAGATCCCAGAGAAATAATTAAGAATTGATGGACTAGGGGCAGAGCCAAGATGGTGGAGTAAAAGCAGGAACTTCATTGAGCTCATCCCTAAATCACCTTCAATACTATAAGGCCACACATGAACAGCTTTCCAGGAGAATGCTACTTTGAAAAGCTTTTCAAGGTTCTGATTGTATAGAACAGTGAACACTCTTATTTACTCAATAACAAGTCAGAGCAAAATATTCACAGAAAATCAAGGTGCAGCATTCACAATGTTACAACTTTCACAGAAAATGTCCTCATAGTTTTCACTACAGTGGTCACAAAGTTTTGAACAAAAAACAGTCATTTAGTAACTCAAGCATTCAAAGGTTTGCCTTCTTAAGAGACACAAAGTACAATAGTCAAAGTTCTCCACTCATGGGGCACACTAAGTTAATTCTTTTGGTCATTTATTCAGTCATCAATCACTATTCAATCATCAGAAAATATACAAGGCCTCCACCCCTAGGTAACTTGTAAATTACAATTTATCAGTCAGTAAATAGCATCTAAGTCTTCTTTCCATTTGACTTGGGATGGTCTCTTAGATTTCCTGGATCCCCTTCCATGGTCCCAGATCATACCTAAATTCACCAAACTGTCACCTGGGTTCAAAGGCAGACAGCTCCCAGGTTCTTGTCCACCTTTCCAAACACTTCACATTCCATGCTGAAGCTCACAGTGTCCAGTGCACCTAAAATTCTTCACATTTTCTATTCCCAGGAAGTCAAGGCTCAACAAAGCCAAAAACAGGTTCATGCAAAGTACCAGCATGAGGGTCATGCTTCCTCAGTGTTTGTCAGCTCCGGCTGATGCTCTAAAATCCCCAGCACCTCCTCAGCAGCTCTGGCGGGCCCTTAGCTCTGACTGCCTCTTGGAAATCTTCAGAAGCTCCAACTGGTCCTCAGACTCAGCAAAAATCTCAGCTGGTTCTCAGAATTGAAATCACTTCATCCAAGTTCTCCAAATCAAAATCATTCTCTCCAGCCTGGGGAGATGAGGGTAGGGTGGGACAGGGGGGAGCGAGTGCCTTCCTCTTCAGCCTCACTGGTGACAGCAGCTTCTGCTTTCGTGAAGCCTGCTCCAAGAAAGCCTGTCTGATCTAGCAGGGGCTTCTCTTTATATACACACAGCATTAGCTTCCCATTTCAGCTGACCCCTTCCTATTATGTCAACAACAGGGATTCATACCTTCTGTTTCTTTAACAGAGGCTTGATTAATTACTAAGTGCTAAGTACCTGTTACCTTTGCCAATACAAAGGGACTAAGTTAAATTACTATTAAAAATGCCTGCAAAAAAAACTATACTTTCTCTGAACCAATTTTAGAGCTACTGGATATGCAAAATGACAGAGTGAAATACATCTCCAGTTGATGTCATCCTAGCAAGCCAAAAGAAATCATCTATCAACAGTCTGGGAGTGGAATACCATGAGGGCCACTAGCATAGACCAGAAGCACAGATTGGCCAGAGCAGAGCTCAGAGGACTGAACCTCTGGCAACTGTGGTGGTTCCTTACTTTTCAAATCATAAACACCGACAAGATAGTAAAAGGCCAGTGGGGAAACTCTGTTGGAGCTGGGTGAAAGAAGAGGGAAGTCTGGCCTCTGTCTGAGGGGTAATGAAAGTGGCAGTGATTCTGAGAGTCAGGTGGCTGCTTTCAGAGATCCAAGCTTGCAGATAGTAGTAGAACCAAGCAACTGGTCAGAGGGCAATTGTAGGAATCTCTTTGTGGCACTGAGGAAATATTCTCTTGTTTTGCCCTTCTTGGATCTGGGTCACAGTCTTGGGTGGTGGTCCTGGGGTGAGGAGAAGTGCTGGGGTAGCAGAGCTTGTGGTGGCTGTGTAGGGAAAATCCTCCTCACATTTCTGAGGCAGGTGCCTAGAAGTAACTCTGACAACAGTTGTGCAAAACCCCAGAATTTGGGAAACAGCACTCTCCACTCTGCAAGTAGAATTCTACCTGGGCAAACAGTTCAAAAGTCAAGTAGTTGGCTGGCAAAATGAGCAAACAGAGGAAGAGAAATCAGACGTTAGAATCATTCTTTGGTGACAAAGAAGATCAAAACATAGAACCAGAAGAAGAAAATAAAGTCAAACCCCTGTATCAAAAGCCTCCAAGAAATATATGGACTTTGAAGGACTTTGAAAATTGAGTAAGGTAAGCAGAGGAAAAATGGGGAAGAAAAATGAGAGTGATGCCAGAATATCATGGAAAATGAATCAATAGCTCAATTGAAAACGAATGAAGAGCTGAATCAAAAATACTGAAGAAAATAAAACCTTAAAAAACAGATTAACTCAAATGACAAAAGAGGTTCAAAAAGTCACTGAGGAAAAGAATAATATAAAAAGAAGAATTGAGGGTGTGGAGTCAAGATGGTGACATAGAAGCAGGAAAACTCTGTGGCTCCACCCATAACTACCTGAAATACCTATAAAATATGACTCTAAACAAATTTTAGAGCTCCAGAACCCACAAAGTGTCAGAGACACAAAACTTCCATTGAAGGCAGAATGGGAGACAGACAGGAAGGGTTCATTGCAGCATGCTAAGAGCCAAGTTCAGTCCCACAGAGACACAGTTTTAGCCCCAGGATGGCCTGACCAGCTGGGCTGGAGCATTTGGGAGGGTGGATCACCAGTAGCTGTGGTTGTTTCCAGAATTATCCACCCATAAATGCCAAAGACAAAATGAAAGGTCAGTGGAACTGACCAACAAGAGAATATTTCCTCAGTGCCACAGAGATTCCTACAATTGCCCTCTGATCAGTTGCTTGGTTCTACTACTATCTGCAGTGGCTGAATTGGGGAGGGATAGAGGAACATAGAAATAAGTCTGGCTCTCTGCCCCCAGAGCTAGAAGTGGTGCAAGCAGCAGCCCTGCAGCCACCATCATATCACTGCTCCAGAGCTCCTGGCCTGCAGACCATAGCGGGCCAGGTGACCATTCAGAGGGTAAGTGCTCTTCCTTTAACCTCCCTGGATCAGGAGTGTGGTCTTGGAAGGTGGTCCTGAGGTTCATGAGCAGTGAGCCAAAGCTGATGGGGGCTATAGAGACAGCAGCATCCTAATAGCCTCCTAATGGACTCCTAATACATGTGAAAACTCTAACAATTTGGGACAAAGCTCTCCCCTCTAGAAGCAGAGTTCTACTGTCTCAAAGAGCTCAAAAGTCAAGTTAATTGACTGGCAACATGAGCAGGCAAAGGAAGCAAACCAAGCTCAGCAATCCAACTTTAGATTCCTTTTTGGGGGTGCAAAAAGGATCACAGCATGGAACAGGAGGAAGACAACACAGTCAGAATTCCTGCACCAAAAGCTTCCAAGAATTTTTTTTTTACCAAAAAAAAGGTTACAGGCCATGGAGGATCTTAAGAAGGATTTTGAAAACCAAATAAAAAAGTGGAGGAAAAATGGGGAAGAGAAATGAGAATGATGCAAGAAAATCATGAAAAGAGAGTCAACAAACTGAAAGAAGAAAATAACACTTTTAAAAAGACTAAATCAAATGGCAAAAGAGGCCCAAAAAGCCAATGAGGAGAAGAATACCTTAAAAAGTCGAATTTGCCAGATGGAAAAAGAATCTCAAAAGGTCACTGAAGAGAGAAATTCCTTCAGAATTAGAGTGGAACAAATGGAAAGAAATCACTTTATGAGAAATCAAGATACGATTAAACAGATCCAAACAAATGAAAAAATAGAAGGCAACGTTAAATATCTCCTTGAATAAAACACTGACCTGGAAAATAGATCCAGGAGAGACAATTTAAAAATTATTGGACTACCTGAAAGCCAATATCAGAGAAAGAACATAGAAATTATCCTTCAGGTGGGGAGAAGCCGCTGCCGCAGCCAGAGCCATTCTAGCGCTAAACGCTAAAGGCTAAAAAGTGAATCTGCATGAATTCAAGAGGGACAGAACCCATGGAGAGACTGAGCTAGGCAGATTCC
>JAQQSW010018852.1:0-11164 GCA_028646575.1 Pseudocheirus occidentalis | reverse complement strand
TTCTCAAAGTCTTTTTTCAGCTGATCTATAGCTGCTAGGAATTCTTCAAGTATTATGGAAGCATTTGGTGTGGGAGTTCTGACTGTGTTGTCTTCCTCCCATTCCATGCTTTGATCCTTTATGTCCACAAAGAAGGATTCTAGAGTTTTATGGCTGTTCTTATTTTGCTTCCTTTTACTCATGTTGGCCAGTCAATTAATTGATTGGGTTTTTTTTAGCTTTGTGGAACTCTGCTTCCATGGAGGAAAGCTCTGTTCCAAATTACTGGGGTTTTCCCAGCTGCCAGAGCTATTGGGGGGTGTTGCAAGTCCCCCCCAGCTTTGGCTTGCTGAAAGTGCACCCCAGGACCACCACTCAAGACCACGATCCGGATCCAGGCTGCTCAATGCAGGAGCACTTAGCCCTGATCAATTAATTCAGCCCCCCTGTGAAGTCTGCAGGCCAGTGGCTCTGAAGCAGCCCAGTGGGGGCCTGCCGCTGGTTACAACAGTTCCTGCCCTTCCCGCACTGCTTCCTTGACCCTGGGGGCAGATTGGCCGAACTGTTTTTCCTCCTGCAAATTAAGTTTACAAGTTTCAGTTTCACTGACTGTCTCTGACCCTGGTTTGCTGGATGTGAAAATCCCCTCAGGTGCAGTAGATCTTCTCTGAAGTAAACTCACATAGCAGCTTGGGAGGCTCAGCTCCTCCTGACTGCCCTGGGGCCTGGCCTGGCCGCATTTTGGTTTTGGGCTGAGTTCTTGGCTCCCGGCCTCCCGGCCTGCTTGATGAGCCCCTCCTGCCAAGCTGCCCCTCTCCAATACCTGTTTTTCACGCTTTGGTAGATGTGGAATTGCTGGAGGCTGTAGACCTTCTCTCCTGCAGACTGGCTGTGGCTGGCTCGGCTTGGCTCAGCTCAGGTCCTTCCCCCCATCCTTGGCCTGGCCAAGGTCTTGGCTTTAGGCTGGGCCGGCCTCAGCTCCCGGCCCACCATGATGAGCCTCTGCTGCCGAGCTGCCTTCAGCGAAAGATGTGTTTTCTGTATTTTTGTGAGTCTGAGAGTCCTAGACTTTGTCTGGGGTCATATTTTATGGGTGTTTAGGGTGATTGTATGGGAGCTGTGGAACCTTGCTGCTTCTATGGCCAGGTAATAGGTATCTGAGACTGGATTTGAATTCATGAAGATGAATCTTCCTGATTCTAAACCTAGTGCTCTATACACTGTGCTACCTAACTTCCTCCTCATATAGATATAGGTGTAAAATAGAGTGTCCTGTCCTCTGGCAGGGAACATTCAGAAACACCTTTTCTAGAAGTCAGAATTAACATAGGTTACTTAATATGGAATGATGTTCTAGCTAATACTTATATATGTTAGAGTGCGGAATAAGACAATATTGTGCCATATGTATGTGAGTGCCTAAATATAATAAGCTGATGATAAAGGGAATAGTCCTTAGGTTTGCCAGTCATGCAATTAAAGCAAGCACCATTCTCTGTGAATAGGAACTTGGCAAACATACAGGGGCATGGTTTTGATAAATAGTTCTAGAGTGCTCAACAAACTCTAATGGTTTCCTGTTGGTTCCAGGAGCAAATACAAAATGCTCTGGTCCTTCACAATCTAGCACCCCACCTTGATTTTTCCATTCTTCTTATACCTTATTCCCAAAACATAGCCTTCCATTCAGTAGCACAGGTCTCCTGGCTGTTGCATGAACAAGACACTCCATCTCTCAGTTCCTGGAATTTTGTCTGACCATTGTTTCACATTCCTGGAACCTTTCTCTACTCTGACTCCTGACCTACCTGGTTTCCCTTAAGTCCCAACTAAAGTCCTACCTTTTACAGGAAGCTTTTCCCAAGCTGTCTTAATTTCATTGCCTTACTTCTCTTAATTCTTTCCTATTTATCTTATACTTAGCTTGCTTTGTATATATTTGTTTGCATATTGTCTTCTCCTGTTACACTGTAAGCTCTTTGAGGCCAGGACTATCTTTTGCCTGTTTTTATATCCCCAGCATTTAGTACAGTACCTGGCATAACAGAGTAGGCACTTAATAAGTGTTGATTGATTGACTAGATTCCATATTAAACTACCATCATTATCTATTCTCTACAATGGTAGACACTGTATAGGGAGACTAAGTGGTTACATTAGCCACCCAGATAAACATCCATGTAAACACCATGAATTCAAATAAAAATGAACTAACATTTATTAAGCACCCATGTAGTGAATAGTCATTTATTAAGTACTTATTATATGCCAGGTACTGTGCTGAGTGCTAGGGATACAAAGTGGATTAAGCCAAGCAAAGGTTAAAGGACTTGCCCAGCGTCACACAGCTAATAAGTCTCTAAGGCTAGATTTGAACTCAGGTCTTCCTAACTTCAGGTTCAGCTCTCTATTCACTGAGCCATCTAATTGCCTCCTGGATGACTCTAAAGATTCCCATAGATGACAGTTGATTATTAGCTTCTGTAGCTGTGTTTTCCCTCTACCCTGAGTGTAGAAGTACTTTTAGACCACTCTACTCCAAAATGTCCCTACCTGCTTTACAGTTGTTAGCATGAACCCAAGCAATTCAGCAAGCATTTCTGTTGTCCCTCCTACGTGCACTCAGCTATGTGTGCAAAAAAGTGGGTGTGTTGTATGGTAGGACTGATAGTACCACCACTAGAGAGATTCTTCAAGCAATACTAAAACAGAGGGAGGATATGGCCATGGATAGGTTTGGCTTCGTTTTGAAAGGAAGAGAGCACTGGTTGGGTGCAGGGGAATGTTTTCGTATTTGAATTCAAAGAGAGATCCACAGTCTCATATCAAGGGAGAGACCAGTTTTTTCATAAGAAGCAAAATGCAGTTCCCTGTTTGTTCAAGCCAAGATGAATGAAGACAAAATTATAGAAGTCAACCACTTGTCATATCAAACTTGTGATTCAATAGACTACAAATCATCCATGATATTTGCAAACCACAGCTTTGTCACTGAGTAAATAACAGCAGTAAAAAAGTGAGTATATTTTCACCTTCTTGTTCTGCATATGGAAAAACAAACAAACCTGGATTTTAAAATAAGTTGCACAAAATATGAGCTACAGATACCTGAGGTCTTTACAAATGATTATTTATATTATGGAATTATTTCACGAACAATTACATAATAGAAATGATCAAAGAAAGACTTTATGCTATGAGATATCTAAATGTTACATAAGGTTAGAAGTATTCATTAAATTCATTAAATGTTGTACATATTCCAATTTTCATGACACAAACAAATCTTTAAAATTATTTCCACAACATTGCCTGTTAAAGTGATCACCAAAAGGTACCACAGAGGTGGAGAATCCATGTTTCATACAAGAAAAGGTTGCTTATTTTTCTGATTACATTTTTTATGTATAGATAATCAAGGGTATTTTTGGGAAAGAATCTGTAATAGATGCCATTGGAATTAATATTAAGATGTTTTTTTAACATAATCACCAAACATCAAATGAATCTTAAATATGATATTTTATTGACTCTGGTTGTTTCACCTCAGATGTGTAGGCTTAGAGATCCATCCTGAATGATTAGGGACATCAGACTCAATCTCAGACCTCTTAGAATAGAAGCACCTGGGAAAATTTGATTATTTCTAGATTGAAACGGGGTCTTGGAGGGTCAATTTCATTCCTGGAACCATCCTGGATCAGATAGTAAAATGTTAGGCAAGTTCTGCAAAACTGGAAAATGCTTTTACATTTCCTACAAATATTGTTTAATTTGTCATCTTTTACTATCTGAATTATGTTAGTGGCAGAGTTGTTAATCAGGAGAAGTTTGAGTTAAGAGACTAATGTGTAATCAGCAGTCCTTTCCATGCTATGTGTATCTGCCCTTTTGCCTTCTGACCATGGAAGCTGTATGCAGTCATGATTTGAGAACTGGCCTTTTGACTTTTCAGCCTACATGGTGCTTAGGCTCCAAATGAGCCCCTCCATCTGGGCTTGCTGTGCAGTGAGTTGGTCTATCAGTATGTGGTTCAGTGTTTTTATTTTCTTTGACCTTTATCAGCAGCTTCATGACCATGAAGTATAATTGGACAAAATTTCTTTTCCACAGACTTTCACTCCCTAATCCTCTGGTTTAGGTATACAGGTGTGTTTCTACTGGGAAATCCTGTGGAACCATGAACAAACAAAAAAATGAGAGAGGGAGGGAGAGACAGAGAGAGACAGAGAGAGACAGAGACAGAGAGGAGAAGGAATAAAGCAAGGAAGAAAGGTAGGAATAAAAGATAAAGTCAAATGAGAAGAGCATTAAAAATATTCAGGTAACACCCCCCATTCTAGATATTTTTCCTGAAGGAAATAGAACGAGTTTTCTATATCCAAGTCTCAGGACATAATAATATGGATAAAACAATAAGGAAATTATTTGGTGAATAATATTTGTCTCATTTAACTTTTTAGCACTCATAAGACCATAATATTTTAAGTTATAAGAGGTCTTAAGCATCATTTGCTCTAAACCACTCATCTTACAGATGAGGAAACTGAGGGAGGAAACTGAGGTCCCCAGAGGGGTTTACTCAAGGATTTACTCAAAGCACCCTATAGGTAATAAGCAGCCATGATCTGAACCTAGATCTTTCAACTTTAAATCCAGTGTCTTTTCCATCACATCATAAAATATTATGAAATGGTGATTAAGATACACTTATCAGCAAGGTGCCTACTACATATTTTATGTGATTGTGAATGATGTAATTGTGTCCCTACTTACTTAGTGTAGTTCTCATGGGAAGAAAATTCAAACAGAGGGCTCAGGAAACAGGTATTCTAACTAGTTACTCTTTATATAGCAAAATAAATGACTCTCTCTAGGTTAAATGGCAGGATTTAGATGATATCTACTGATTTCTCCCTGTTATCTGATAATGATGATGTCCTTGAAAAGAGTTATGAACTATCTCTAAAAGATCCTGATAAACCAGTCATGGTACAAAAGCTCAGGTTCTGCCTCAACTCTGAATTCAGAAATGTGATAGAAGGCAACACAGAGAAGGAAGGAGAAATAATTGTGAAGAGAGAAAGGGCATTTTGCCTTCCGTTCCCTGGTAGTGACATTGTAAGGTAATGGATAATGTTGACCTTTGAGCCAGAGCTGTAGCATTTGATGAAATGGAGGTTCAAGACCAAAAGCTTACAAAAGGAGAGATCACCTTTTCTGTTTGTCAAAGATATTTGTGACTTTTACTAGTCTGGAAATCATTGGAAAGACCGGGAAAGGTATCAGTATTACGAAGGAGGTATGTACTCTCTATCTCTGGGGCAGAAGACTTGAGAATTGGTGGTTTTTTTCTCCATGGGACCACTTTTTTGAAAGGGGACCACTTTCTTGGCCCTTTGTGGAAGCTACTGTGGCCTGATAATTGGCTAACTAGAACATTGGGAAGAAAATTCTTCTTAAGCTCTAAATTAAGCAATAAGCACTTTTTTAGTAAAAATACAAAAGTGTGACGGTTCATACCTTCTAGTAGCTTTCATTCTCTCTATTAAGAAATATTATGTATTTCAAGATAAAATACCAGTTATATACATGTGAAGCATATGTACTCTGTCAGTAAAGAGATGAACAACTAAGAGACTTAGGGAAGTGTTCTTGAAGGAGGTGAACCTTGAGTTGAATTTTGAAGGGAAGTAGGGCTTCCAAGTTGTCTCTTTTCTTATGACAGTCCCTGCTTATGGCTTTTCCTTTATTTCTGCTTTACTGAGACTTTTTAACTTTTTGACTTGTTTGAAACCTGGGACTTCTCTAGATATCCGACTAGGCATTCAAGAAGTTCATCTGAAAAACTGCGATTGCCTTCTGTCCCTTTGGTATGCTCAATCTGTGTTTTTTTTTTATTGGACCTTTGATTTCATCAGTGTTAGGGACTTCTTAGGGAGAAACTTCCTATTCACTTTTACTTTAGCTCTTCTTTACAACTGACAGTCTCAGAGAACTTGCTGAGGAACTGAAAGGTTAATTCATTTGACCAAGGTCACAGAGCCAATATGTGTTAGAGACAAGATTGGAACCTTCCTGATTCTGAGGCTGGCCCCCATCCACTAGGCCATGCTTTTTTCTATTATATGACTACATTGTTACCATATTTATATTAAAAATAAAATTCCATACATGAAGATTTATTTTGCATAAAGTTTATTTGTTTTTGAGCTAAAACTCCTCCTTCCCTGATACTCATCATGAACTGCCAATTTGTATTTTTAGTCTTGTGTGTTCGATAAATTATAAATCCTATTTCAAAGAGTAATATGTATGCTTAAAATTTGTAGGAGGTGAAATGGTCCTGTCTTTTCTGATAAATCATAACTTATTGAGACTTGTCATAGTCAGCACCTAAAAGATCCCAGAGTTTAAAGATATGGCCTACAAGATAATTTGGGGAAATCCCTGGCAGAATAGGAACAATTCATAGGAACTGTCACTTTTAAACATATTGGATTATTATGCTTTTCATATTATTTTCCTTTAACTCATTTGTGTGGATTTTTTTTTATCATAATGTGTTTGACCACTAGGTGAGTATGTAAACTTATGGTTTTAGCCAGTATGCTATGTTTTCAAGCGTGGGATTTTTTTTTAAATTTCATTCTCCTTTACGTCCCATATCTAAACATTTTGCATTGATTTTCCACTCTGCAGTATTGTCATTATCATCATTATTTGATAAACATGTTAAAAACTAAAAAAAAAAGCTTTTAGAACAAGTAGCTATCAATTCACTGAGCCACATCAAAGACTGCTAGTAGGTATGTACTTTGGATTTGCAAATGTTACTGAAAGTTTTTTTTGTTTTTTTTTTTGTTTTTTTTTACCACTGAAAGATACTGAAATCCTAGAGGGTGAACAAAACAAAAAGCCTTCCCATGAGGAATGTCCACATGAATTCAATCAACAATATGTTGACATTGAAACATTGAACGAATGAATCCTGTTGAATTGCTTATAGAAATGAGGAGACAGATTAGGGTTTATGATGGTAATTCAAGCTCAGATCATTAATGCCAAAAGTTTGAGACAGATTTCCCTAAAGGAACACAAATCTAACTGATCAATTAAGATTATGAAAAGAGATACTAGACACTTATAGCCACAAAAATTTAGGACCTCCTGAATGCTTTGTAATGATCTGATGACTAGAATTATACATAATAAACTTGCTTTTTATGGAAATTAACTGATGACAAGTCCTTGTATGATAAATACAGCCTTCAAAATTCTCTGACAATTCAATCAACAGATTGCACTGAACTGAAACATTATCATAGACCAAATTGTTGCCCACATTCTTTCAGATATAACACTGGTCCATAAAAATTAATGAACAAAAATTAATGAATTAAAGCTTGCAGAGACTAAGTAGAAAAAAACCCTTGAAAAAACCTTGGTTAATAAGTTAGGTGAATTATTATATAAATGTTTACAAAATAAACTCAATATATAAGAGAATATAGAACCTGTACAAAACACTACATATTTTGTTTTTAATTTATTACACTGAAGGGGAATTCCCCCCCCCATACTTTTAACATGAAAAAAAGGATTAAATCCACAAATAATTACAGGATTATAGTAAGAGAGGTATGGCTTTGACAATAGTACTAATAAATCCTCAAGGTTGGTTTTTTTAATAGTCTGTCATAATTCCACTTTAATCCTATTCAAAGTCTAGGAGATTTTGACACAAACCACAGACAATTATGTGTTTTCTGCTCTTAATGACCTTATTTTATTAAAGTAAGAAGCAATTCATTGTCCCTATAGAAAGGCTTCACTCCTTGCTTATTAGGTGCCCAGTACTTTACTAGGACTTTTAAATGGTGAATCTATTTAAATTAGGCTAGGCTAGCTCCTCAACTTTCTAATTAAGGTCACAAGGCTACCTAAAGAGAGACGAACTGTTCCAGGTTAGAAATGGAGGCAGGTCAAAGTTTCTGTTCCCATGATGAGCTGTGGGTTTGGTCTATGAGTAGCTATTGTACCTCTAGCCTGGGCAAGATAGGGATACCTAGAAAACAACAACAACAGCAGCAACAATAAAGGACACAAAAAACTAACAGTTGCCCAACTTAATAAAATAAATGTCCTTTGTATTAGAATAAAAGTAGTAATGCAAGTTAATTTTCTGTAAGCTTACTGAAAGGATCTTTAGGACAGTATTACTAAAGAGTAGAATAATGGGGATGATATGAATTTCATTCTATTCCCACATTTTTTATTTCTTTTGTTTATGCTCTCTATTTAGAAAGGCTTTTGTATTATTGCAGCACCAGTGCAATATTCACAGCGCTGATGGTGACTGTGAATATGCTGGCATAGTTTGCAATTGCAAAATATAACAGACTCTCCATATAGAAGATAGAAGCAAAGCATTTAAACATGCACTAGAGAGCCAAATCCCAACACTAGGAAACCAAATCCATCATAGTAGCAAAGAAGTTAATACACCATGGCACAGCAGAGAGCCACACCATCCTTTAGCTTTAACATAAACAAACACTCATAAGTATATATAGTGGTAATTGGAAGATCTCCCCTGCTCCTTGTATTCAAAATTAAACAGGTACTTAGCACCTTGTTCCAAGTTCATGTTTGTGTCAAGTATTAAGACCCAGAAGTGGGATGAAGAACAGGGAGAACAGAACACATATAAGGAAAAGCCCAAGCTGAGAGAGGCTAGAATTTCTGGGAGCAAGTGTCTGGAGGCTGAGCTGCTACAGCTAGAGAGAGAGAAGAGAACCGAGAACTGAACTGAGAACTAAGAAGAATTGAGAAGAGAAATGAGAACTGAGGACTAAACTGAGAATTTAGAAGAACTGAGAAATGAGAAGAGAGGAGAACTGGGAGGAGGCACAGCTGTGGTGTTGGTACTTTGTCTGTCAGTTTTGATGTTACTTTGTCACATTCATCTGCTGATAGAGGAGAGTGCTTGTGTTATAGAAGCCCTGGGACCTTGCTGCTGATTCAGAAGCCCTGAAAGAATGTTTTCTTGTTGAATGTTTACAGAAATCCTGGAGGAGGGTCTTGTTCATGATTTCAGAGTTCCAGGGACTATATTGATGATTTATGTTGATTCTTTAGACCTTGCTGTTGAGTCTATGCTGATTTCTCAGGCAGAAAGTGAATTGATGAGGATGCCAGCAATGTGCATGAATGTTATTATGCTTTGTTAAACTTTGTCTTCCCTGGAACAAAAACTGTTAAGGACTTGAGGCTGACCAGACACTGTGAGCTTCAATATGGAACAGGAACTGCACAAGAAGCTGGACAAATAACTGAGATTTGTCTGCCTTTGAACCCAGGTGGCAGTTGGACATATTTGGGCAGGAGCTGGGACCATGGAGGAGGAACCATGGAAGCTGAGAGCCTGCCTCAAGTCAAGATGAAAAGACCTCTCCTTCGGTATTTAATGCAAATTGAGAAAATCATGACTTACTCTGGCCTAGGAGTGGAGAACTCTGACCTTTATATTGAGATGATTGAGTTAAGGACTTTTCCAATTAAGAAGGAAGAGGACTTTTTGATTGACTAGATTAAGACAATGTGACCTAGGGGTGGAGGACTTTGAGCTTTGTACTTTGTGTGGATTAATAAGACTTGCCTCCTTAAGGATGATTGAATTAAGGACTTACTAAATGATTGTGTTGCTCAATGAATGTATATGTGACCACTTTGGTGAAAACTCTGTGGCCATTTTAGTGATAAGCTGTTATGCCATAACATTATGAATGCTATATTTTGATTTCTGTGAATGTTTTGCCTTAATTTGTTCCTCAATAGAGAGTTCATTATACTGTGTAATCAGAATCTTGAAGCTGTTCACAGCAGTCTGGAAAGCTGCTCATGCTTGGCTTTATACCCTAGCTATCATATCAGGGAACAAACAAACACTCTCAAGCCTAGCTGGCTCCTTGGCTTCATCTTCTCCTCCCTCCAGCTCTAAATGCTCTGAGCTTCCTGTGGGCTCTGCGCTACCCTTCAGCAAGTTCCTCCCACCCCTGGCTCCATGTGATTACATTCAGCCTATCAGGGGGCAGGAATAATCTTCAAATTCCCTTAGGCCTATTAAGGATCAGGGAAGATCTTCAAATTCTCATTCCCATTCCCATTCCCATTCCCATTACAATTATTTAACTGGACACTTACAAGTATTTGTTTGATATGGTGTTGAAAATACTGTTCACAAATGTTTTTTGTATCAATGCTACATCTTAGTAGTTATAGGTGAAAATTCTGTCTCCAGTTCTATGACAGTTTATCTGTTGAATTCTCAAGGATACTTGGAAATCTATAACATTAATATGGGAATCTGATATATGTAGTTTTTGAAAGTTAATTATAATCATTACATCAATTTTTGTTGTTCAGTTGTTTTAGTCAGGTCAAACTCTTCATGACCTCATTTGGGGTTTTCTTGGCATAGATACTGGAGTGTATTACCATTTCCTTCTCCAACTCATTTTACAAATGAGGAGCTGAGGTGAATAGGGTCCAGGATCACACAGTTAGTAAGTGTCTGAGGCCAGGTTTAAACTCATGAAGATGAGTCTTCTTGATTCTAAGCTCAGTGCTCTATCCATTATCCCAACTAGCTACGCTGTTACAGTAAGAGCTACTATTTTAGATAATGGGTTTCTTATATATAATCCCAGCTAGTAGGTTATGACCTTAAAGCTAGGTATTCAGTTGGTATAAAATTTTTGCAGCCTCCATGATTTTTTCAAATTTCTAACATTTTTTCCCACAAGCTGCATTATTATTTGGATTTATTAAAGACAACCAATTTCTACCATGTGATATTGATTGTCTTGAACTGCCATCATAAATCCCTTTATTTTTATTAGTAACTCCATAATTTGTAGTCATTTCCAGTGCTTTTACAATTTTATATATTGGTTGGTTGAATTCATGTAGATGTTTCCAGTGAATGGCTTTTGATTCTACTCTTGGATCTTAGCTCTTTCATAAAATCCATCTTTTTATTTTTATTTTTATTTTTATTTTTATTTTATTTTATTTTTTAATTAACTTGTTTGTTCACTTTTAGGCTACAAGATTCTGTTCCATAGTCACTTCAGTTATAGATTTTTCTCCCCTTCCTCCCCATCCCCCACCTGACCCCCCC
>JAQQSW010018851.1:0-11164 GCA_028646575.1 Pseudocheirus occidentalis | reverse complement strand
GTCCTTGTCTCCAGAGGCACAGAGAGAGAAACTATAATTGTGTTTAGGTAGCCTGTGTAACCAATGTGATTTGTCTTCAGTTTGCAGTTGACCAGGTTGCAGACCTTGACCAACTTGTCCCAAACACGGGAGACAATGATGGAGTCACTTCTTTTGGGTGAAAAATGAACACAGGACACCCCCTCTGAGTGGCTCTCATTCTGCACAGTGTATTTACAGACACCCAAGGTGTTTCACAGCTTGATAGTTTTATCCTGGGAACCAGAAATAATCTGGCAGTTGTTTGAAGAGAAGGCTGCACTCAGTACATCCTTGGTGTGACCAACAAAACACTTGGTGGTAGTGCCATTTGGGAGATACCACAGTATTAATGTGCCATCCAAGAAGCCTGAGAGTGCAAACTGGCTATCAGAGGAAATGATTACATCACTAACAAAATGTGAATGACCTCTAAGGGCATGCTGGGGGATCCCATAGTTTGTCCCATCTCTGGTAAGCTTCCACATGACAATGGTCTAATCCCAGGAGGCTGACAGGACCATGTCTGTTGTGGCAATCTGGGTCACCCAGCCATTGTTACCTTTAAGGGTACCCCAAGGGGTCCTCTGTTTAGTCATGATGATGAGACCTCAGTGGATCGCTCCAGGAGGAAGGATGGATACAGATTGCATGGAGAGAGACCAGCGACTCTCCTTCATGCCAGCAGCTCAGTGAGAAAAGGAGGTTAAACTATTTTAAGATAAAATAAAACAGAATGTATTTAAACAATACAAAAGAATGTCTTACCCATAGCTATGAGAGATACTCTAATTTTTTTTGCGTTAAGTCTCTTTTATTCAGTTACTTTGATACAATTCCATCATTTAGTTCTCTAAGAACTGATACACCCAAAGACCAACAACTTACTGTTATGTCCCCAAATACATCTGAATAATTTTATTCTTTACAGTCAACTGTGATCATTTACATATTCTGTGATCTTTTAAACTTAATTTTACAAGGATTTCACACTGCCCATAGGTTATGACATGTCTTCTATCAGGGTACATACAGGGAACAAAAAGGAATCTGATTGCTTGATTTTATATACTTATTCAGAAGGTGACAAGCCTTTGATAAAAATTAGAAATGAATGTTCACAGGCAGTAATTTTTCACGTATAATTCTATCTTTTCAAAAGTTTAGTCTACATGGTAACTTTTATAATTGTGAGATAACTTGTATATAGAGCTTTATGTGTTCAAGTATTTTGCATGATGTCTGATGTGATCATTAACAAAAATTGCAATGAAGTAGTAGTTATGATCATATCCCTCTTGCAATTGAAAAACAACTGGAATTTTCTATTCTGCACAGGCAGCTATAAAGTTGTCAGGAAGTAATTGCCCATCTTTAAGGAACTGGCCATCTTTGCCTTGATTGATTAATATGTCCAACTGAGAATCTAGATAAGATCTCACAAGATGAATAGCATCATATGCCTCCCATATACTTTGATTTGATCCTAAATATCCACTGAAGGCCTTTTCCCCACAAGGACAGAGCATTGGATTGCAGATTGGAGAGAATACTGACACAGATTTGTATTTTCTGGGATTTTTCAGAGCACAAATCAGAGCTCCGTGGCCTCCCATAGAATGGCCAAAAATAGATATCTTCTCTGGGTCAGATGGAAAATTGGCATATATCGATTTGGGCAGCTCATCTGTCACACAAGAATACATTCTATAGTTGGTCTTCCAAGGTTCTTCAGTAGCATTCACGTAAAAACCAGCACCAGTACCGAAGTCCCAGTGGTCATCTTTTTTAATATTGCAGTCATGTGGACTGGTATCTGGTGCAACAACAATGAGGTCACGTTCTGCTGCAGCTTGGTGATAGCCAGTTTTTGTGATTAAATTTTGTTCCGTGCAAGTTAAACCAGACAGCCAGTAAAGTACAGGACATTTCCCAGTTTCTGCCTTTGGTGGTAAGTAGATTCCAAATTTCATTTTGCATTTTAGTTCCACATTGTCATGCTCATAAACTTTCTGAAATCCCTCAAAGCACTTGTTGCTGGAAATCTGTTTCAAGGCCATAGTTTCTTTGCTTGATCAGTTGCCACTGTTTTCCCACTTACTGACACAAAATGACTGATAGAAGGTATATCATCCTAGGTTGGTGTAGATGACGGTAGAGATGGCAGAGTGTGGGGAGACTGTAATTTTTTTTAATAGGATGATCTTTAATATTAAGGCTACATATCTGTTTAGTATATATTGTGGTGTAGTATAAGGTGTTAGTCTAAGCCCAGTTTCTGCCAGACTGCTTTCTATTTTTTCCCAGAAGTTTTTATCAAATAGGGAATTTTTCCCTATCTAATTTATGTCTCTGCTTTATCCAATACTGAGTTATTGAGTCCTATTGCTTCTGAATTGCCCTTGTCTAGTTTGTTCCACTATCTTTATTTTTTTAAGCAAATACTTGATGGCTTTGATGACTGCTGCTTTATAATATAGTTTGAGGTCTGGAAATGCTACCCCCCCTTCATCACTTTTTTTCATCATTTCCCTTGATACGCTAGATCTTTTGCTTTTCTAAATGAATGTTGCTATTTTATTAAGCTTTGTAAAGTATCCTTTTGGTATTTTGACTGGTATAACATTAAAGGTACAAATTAATTTTGGTAATATTGTCATTTTATTATATTGAATTATTTTATTGAGGCTCAGGATGCCTTAGACAGCTAGTCAGTATTTGCGCTTACAAATACAATTTTATCTTGACCATTGGATAAAGGTCATGTGATTTTTGGATTTGGGGCTAATGTGGATTCATGTTTGTCAAATTGTCATTTTGAGGGAAGACCTATTAAGAGATCCGGATTAAGTTCACAAAATAAACTATAATTTTTTAAAGTTTTAAAAAAAAAGAGATCTGGAAAGAACCTTAGTAATCATCTGATCTAATCAATTCATTAAAATATTTTTATGACTATCTTTAGTTTTTATATCACCTTCATTTTTAATATATCTTTCTTTCTTGACCTAACCAGTGCACCATTCCTTTTAACAAAGAATAAAAATGAAAGAGAAAAAAAATGCAGTTTAGCAAAATTGACTGATACATTGGTGGTGTCTGGCAGGCAATATTCTACAACTTCTGTCTTTCATTTCTTCAGAGAAGGGAAGGAGACGTGGTTTTCTCCCCATTTTTATACTATTCCAAACTTGACCATAATCCTTATACAGTGTTCAATTTTCTTCTTTTTCCATCTACTCTGGTGAAATCTCCCCCACCCCCAAATAATTATGTCTAGGCCAGATGTTACTACATTGAGAAACAAGCAGTTTCTTTTACAGATGAGGGAACAGAGGTCAAGAAAGATGAAATGACTTGCCTTGGAACACTTAGTTACAGGACTCGAAATTGAGGTCTAGTTTAGTGTTCTTTCAATTTTAGCAACATCATTATCATTAAACATTTATTAAGCACATGAAAAATTCCTCACTGGGAATACAGAGACATCTAAGGCACACCCCCTATTTCTAGTTGCTTTCAATCTAGTTGCGGGGGGGGGGGGAATAATAGAGTATATCCATAAAAAATAACAATAGAGATAATATGTGATCAGTTCTAGATTCTTGATTTAGATAATAAGTGCTACAGGAATTCAAAGAAAAAAGAAATTTTCTGAGGGCCTGGAGGTTTTGAACTTTCATCTTGAAGAGAAGGCAGGATTTTTAAATGAAGAGGAAAGTAGACTCCCTACCTTCAGGGTAACCCACTTGCTATTTCCCAAATTCTCCTTGTCAGGACACATCAAGAATGTTGTATTCACTTCTGGCTGCCAACTCTGCAGAAGGGCATTGATAGGCTTGGAGAGGTCCAGTTGTCTTCAAACATGAGGGAGGGGAGAGATCGGTCTGAAGTATGGGACCCTGACCTGGGGGCTATAAGTTCTATTAAAGATCCATAATGGGGATCTGGACTTCCAGATAGAAGAATGAAAGGGAGAATGAAATGCGAGAGAAAAGAAGGTGGAGGTCAAATGCTATTGGAAAGGACTACAGGAAAGAGCAAATAGACTGGAGTAAAGCAAAGAGGCCTGTGTAGTGATTGGATAACATAAATTTGTAGTGGAACTAGTCAGCACTATGAAGAGGCCTCCTTTAGTACCATTCAGTAGCACTCTCAAAGAAATAGACTGTTACTGTTGGTAGGTATTAATAAGAAGAATTGACATCTAAGGTTTACAAGGCAGTTTTATGTATGTAACTTTATGTCAGTTGGTCATTGCCTCTGAAATGATGGACTAACCAGCATTTTTGAAGTCATTTTTTTTCCAGTTGTGTATAATTCTTTGTGGCCCTTTTCAAGAATTTCTTGATAAAGATGCTGGAGTGGTTTGACATTTCCTTCTCCAGCTCATGAGAAAATGGAGACAACCAAGATTAAGCAACTCTGGGGTCACATAGCTAGTGTCTGAGGCTGGATTTGAGCTTGAATCTTCCTGACTCCAGGCTTAGTACTCTATCCACGGTGCTGCCTAGCTGTCCAGATTCAGTTTAGGGCTTCTTTTGCAAAGATAATCTCTAGAGATCACTTTGCTTTTCAGAGGGTTTACCCTAGAAATATCAAGTTCTGACTCACGTGTTCAGCAAATATTTGAATTAATAAGACATTGACCTAAAGTTTAAGTTTTTATTTGGAAAATAAAAAACCCAGACAACATGACAAAAACCAGAATAACTTTCTATCTAAATCCCTCACTATTTAGGAAAATTGTATTCCCCTTTCCAGAGGGCAACTCCTGCTCTAATGGTCTTAGTTTCCTTTTGGACCTAAGAGTCCCAATGATAGTATCTCCAGGTGTCTCTTCAATGCATATAGGTCCTTGCTGGGCTGGTCCTTCTTCCTCTTTGTGGCCACAAAGATGATGCTAATATAGGCCTCTCTCCCAGGCCTAAGTGATGCTGGATATCTCCAACTCTTCTCTTGCTTTCTCTTATGGAGACTGAATTCCTTTCCTTTCACTAATTGAACCTTGTCTCTACTGCGTCTTAGTCTGATGCCAGCTGCTCAAAGTACTTGGCTCCCTATCCAGGCCTTGTGGATACATAAACATTTCTCTAGATCTCCATATAGGGAAATTTAGTCAGTGAGACCCAGTGAGGAGAGTAATGGGGACCCAAGGCAAGGTGAATTCACACACACACCTGAATCCCAGGTAAACCTGGGCAGGCCTGGTGTGGAGCCTCATAACAACTCTGTTTAGGGGCCACTTTGGTATTATTACCCTTAGTTTTACAGATGAGCAAATTGAGATGAGGAGAGGTTAAATGATTTTCCTGTGGTCATAGAGCTAGTTAGTGTCAGAGGTAGAATTTGAATACAGAACTCTCCTGACCTCAAGTCTAATGTTTGATTAAATTTTTTTTGCCTCTTCTGATGATTATTCCACAAACATCCACTGTCCACTAGCCAATATTCTAGGTTGTTAGAGAGATACAGAGATTAGTAAGGCATGGTCTCTGACTTTAAGGAATTTACAGTCTAGTATGGGAGATTAAGGAGGTATAAAAATAACTATTTTATGGCAGTATCTGATAAGCATGTTGGAGAAATGAGAGATTTTTAAACTTTTAAATGGATAATCAGGGAAGACTTTCTTCTTCCTTCTCTTTTCTGCCTTGTCTTAACCTTCCCAACACAGGAAGGAAGAGAGGAAAGAAGGAAGGAAGGAAGGAAGGAAGGAAGGAAGGAAGGAAGGGAGGAAAAAAGGGAGAGAGGAAAATATTCCTTCCTTCCTTCCTTCCTTCCTTCCTTCCTTCCTTCCTTCCTCCTCTGCTTTATTTCTTCCCTTCCTCCTGTCCTTGTTTCCTCCGTTCCCATACCCTGACTGCCAGACCTGGAGACTTATAGACAGGAGAATGGTCTTATATTAAATGCTATAAATGCCAGTCTGGCACAGGTACCACTTATCTTGGCCTCCAGCGGTTATCTCCTCTCAGAGATAATATATCATATGTTAAGCCTCTCTTAGTTCCCGTCTGCATCCTCTCCTACCCCAGCACAAGACTGTCCAAAGAGAGAGGGCAGCAGTAAATAAAGCTTCAAGGCAGCTTATAAAGGTAATGCCAGTACTTTTCCATTCAAGCCTCTTGAGGGGTATAAAACCCCCTCTGAATCAGGGAAGCATTGGTCACAATTAGGTCCTGCTAGTTGACTCCACTTCAGCTCTCCCCATGGCTCAGGGAATCACCACCCTACCCCTCATCCCAGTGAAAGAAGTACCCCCTCCTCATAAGTGAAAGTGATTGTTATAAGACTGCGGACTAGGTCTTTTTCCTTCAGAAAATCCCCAAACTACTGTGTGTGTGTCCTTGCAGTAAATCCATGCTGCTGATAACTGTGAGTGTGTAATATGCTTCTCTTTCTGAGAATCCTTGAGCTGGAAATATCACCTTCCTTGTTTTGGGTGGTTGAAGATTCTAGGATGGAGCAAGGGTAGGAATGGAAGCAGAGGGAAATGCATTCTAATAGAGGAGATTTTGAAAAATATGTAAGAGAGTAAAGGAACATAAAAGAAGAGAAAAGAAGAATGGGATATCCTCCATTACACACAGCCATTCACTATGGTTTTTGACATTATCCTGGCTTTCTCACCCCATCCCCAATCTCTGCTTAGCATTATGCCCAATGCGCAGGATAGACATGGTATGGGGTGGTGGATAGCTCCAGATATCTCTCTGTACAGCGACATACTATCTTTATTTTTGTCTCTGAACCCTTAATCACAAAGTTGAGCATTCTGGGTAAACAATTACACAAAAATAAGAACATTAGCCCAGGTCCCTAGTCTCCTCAGCCCTTTTTTTCTTCTCCTTCTCCTATACAGTCTCCCTCCTGAAGCCTGTTCCAACAACTCTGGCTCTCGTTGTTTTCTCTCTCTCTGAACTCCCACAGGTACCTTTTAATTTGGCTCACACCAGACTGTAAAACACAATGTCCACATCCTCCAGTTTGCCTTCCCATGGAGGTTTAGCAAAAGGAAAAGAAGCACCACCACCAAAAACCTTCCCACATTCTAATTGAGCACTTGTTCTTTCTGATAGTGCCCACTGTCTGTACCACTCAGTTTGCCTGGCTCTTAATCACCTGTTCACCGTTTTATATTGTTAACTGTTTCATGTGTGTTAGTTTGGATTTTTCTGGAAGAACAGCCAGCTCTTTATAGAAGGCCAAGGGCTATTCCTTATACTTAATTCTTCTTCTTCCTAAGTGTGTAGTACCATGCTGGACACCTCAGGTGCTTGATGAATTGTTGGAGAAAGAGGAGGGGAAGGGAAGGGAACTAGCATTTGTTAAATGATTAGCACCAAGCACTTTACAAATATTATCTTGAAATTTTGAGAAAAAGAAGGAAAGAAGGAAAAAGGAGAAGGAAGAAGAGAGGTAGAAATAGGAGATACAAGAGAGGAGACGATGGTAAATAAATTTCTGTTTAACTTAACTTTGAAAATAGTTATTCGGTTTAAAACACATTAAGTACCTCTTCTGTACAAGGTACTGTTCTAGGCACAGGTGTTATAAAATCAAGCACTAATAGTCATTTCCTTTGTGAGGCTTACCTTTTACTGCCAAAAAAATCCCCAAGCCCAGTATATATCTGTGGTGAATAAATTGAAGCATGTAGAAAGTTATATAAAATTCTTTTTTTTTTTGAGGGGGGAAGGCAAGGAAATTGGTGTAAAGTGACTTGCCCAAGGTCACACAGCTAGTGTGTCAAATGTCTGAGGTTAGATTTGAACTCAGGTCCTCCTGATTCTAGGACTGGTGCTCTGTTCATTGAGTCACCTACCTGTCCCTATAATTTCAAGAGAGAGAGAGAGCAAGCACATTAACAGCTGAGGACATTTGGAAACATATAGTAGGTGGCACCTCAACTATGCTTTGAAAGAGGCTAGGCATACAGAGGAGGGGTGATGAGGAGAACATTCCAGACATTAGGGAGCCCTTGGGCAAAAGGTATAGGTGGTCTTGTACTAGAGAGAAATAACACACTGGTTTACAGGAAACAGAAAGCAAGTAAAAGCCAGTAATATGCAATAAGTTTGGAGAGATAAACAGGAGCCAGACAGTGGAGGGCTTGAAATGTTGGACTGTCCTTTTTTGTCTTTGAGATGTCAGAGAACTGGGGCAGCTAGATGGTGCAGTGCATAGAACTGGTACAGGTTCAAAATAAAGGGGAAAGGACTTTAGGGCACCTTCAGGTTACAGAATAAACCAGGGGCTTCACAAAATACTGGAAAAGCAACTCTTAACCCTTACGGGGCCATTTATATCCGCATTAGTGATGATGGCAAAAGATTGTGAGTTTCTGATATATATAACTCTTGTCATTGGGTCCTATCTCCCTATAGGTATTTGGTAGGTGCTAGATTTTTGCAGTCTACAGTCATGTGTTGCACAGTTTCCTTGCTCCATCTACATCCATCATTAAGTGTGGCTCATTAAATATAATTCTTCCTGTCATTTCTAGTCATAATGGTCTGGTGCTGAATTGCCATCATAAACCATTCCATTTCTTTAAAGAAGTCTATACATGGAGTCATTTGTTTGGCACTTATTTGTTGACCTTTTGTTGGTTGGTTTCATGTGGCTGTTGCCCATGGAGGGTGTTTTGATTTCCATCTTGTATCTTAGCCATGTCATGGACTCCATCCAGAGGGAAACTGTTTTTAGTTACATTTGACGAATTTGACAGTGCACACCTGTTTTCACTCTTGATTATTGATTGGTAAAGTGATACTTGCTTATTCCAAATGTATTTACATGGTATTTTGACTTGTTTATCATGTGTTTTAAGAATGTCTGCCAATTCTCTTCTTTCTTTTTGGTGAAGAGGTGTAAGCTACCTTTAAAAGTAGTAATGGACTTTATTACTTCACTTATTTATTACTTTAGAGTATTATTCTGTTAATATTGTATGGTGATGACTATTATTATTATTATCATAGCAAAAGAAATGAAAATTACATGGAATAAGTTGAGGAACCGTCCGTTCTTGTCTTCCTGTATGCTACTAGAGTTTTCCCAAAGAGGATTTGGGTGAAGATAAGCTTATACTCTAATACCCATTTAATTATAAAAGTAGTCATTTTATCTTCATGCACAATAGTCCATAGAACATAAGATATGAAAGTATAAAAGGAGGCTAGAGTGTTGTCTTCACTCTATTTCTGTATGAATCCCATTACAAAGATGAAAAGAATGAGAAAACAACGATAACAATAATAAATGAAAAGACTAGGTCTAATGGAGGCTTCAACAAGACAATTTATGCATTGACAAAGCACAATGAACTTTGGTACGAAAAGTAAATCTGCAATGGACATTTGAGGACATAGGATCTTTGTCCTGAGTTTATTCATTGTTGGTGACAAGATTTTGGTCTTGTAGAAACAGAAAGTGTAACCAGAACAGGACTTACAGGTCTTAAGGAGCAGGGAGATTCTATTCTAGTACCCAATACCCTGGAGGGGCCATGGTCGGGAGCTTATTGGTCTCCCATACTGGGGACAGGTTGTTCTATTCCTTCTACCCAATAAGTTCTTGCAGTAAGCACTATTCACTGCTATAGGCATTCAGGTTTGCCTCCTTCTGATGCATTTAAAGATTGGACAAGTCTAAAAGCTCCAGGCAACAGGAGGAGAGGTGGAGAGAAGGTAAACAGGTGAACAGATGAGACGGTCCAAAGGGTTATGACAAGGATATGAAAAGCTCAGCTTACTAACCTTCATTTTGTTACTCAAATTATCTTATGGGACTTTTCCCCAGGTAGATTTCTATAACAATAGTACTCACCTCCCATAGTTGTGAGGTTTAAATGAAATAAAATGTCAGGTACTCTGCAAACCTTAATGGGCTATATAAATGCTAACTACCAGAGAAAAATGAGTCCCTCTTAGTGAGAAGGCTGTATTCTACCATTGGTTAGCTGCCAGAACCTAGCACACACATGAGGGCAAGAAGCAGTGGCCAGGGAGGATACTAAGTGCTACTGACTAAGGCTTCTTCCACTAACCCTGACAGAGCTCTGAGTGTTTTATGTCCTACGGATCCTCCCAATAAAACTGCCTTTCTACTGTCAATGGTCTGTGTGTCTTCTTCGTTGGGAAGCCTCCGATTCTATTTTAACCCCTGCAGCTACTCCAAGGGCTAAGGCAGAGGTTGGCAGTGATTTTCTGGTGTATAACTCATGAGAGGGGAAAGAAGCATTGCAAGAGGGAGCAGAAGGGGCTGAGGAAAACAGGAAGAAAGAAAGAAAATATGTTGAGCTTAAAGAGGGATCTCCCTTAAAAGGGAGCTAAAAATGGTGGGAAAAAAGTGGTGAGAATCTGGAATTTTTGAGGGGTAAAGTGGGAGAGAGCAGGCAGGGATAGTCTTTTGTACCGCCTCTGCCACCAGCCAGCTGTGTGATGGCTGGTGACTAGGATCATATACTTAAGTCTGGAAGGGAAACACCTCTTGACCTCAGCTTTCACATTTATAACATGAAAGGATCCACTTAGCTCATCTTCATAGAGAAGGGGAAAGACCAAAGGGTTTAAGGCAGAAGGAAAGAATGAAGAATGGGAATCTAGTAGAGGAGAGTTGGAAAGGATCTGACCTGCAGCCATAATAGAAATGAAAAGAAAAGGTTAACAGAATGTGAATGAAGTTGAAATGGAGGGAAGGAAGACACATGAAGATGAAGAGGAGTGATCAGAGATGGAGGAATGAGTGGGAGAGGTTAGGGCACTAGTGAGGATAAGGAAGGGTAGGAAGAGAAGGGGGTAAACAGGGAGAAAGACACAGAGAGACAGACACTTGTACAGGTATACACACTCATACACAGAGAGAGAGAAAATGAGTAAATTCAGTAGTGAGACTGCTGCACAGAGAGGCAGAATGGAATGCCCGAATAACTATAATATGATTGTAGATTAAGAGCTGAAAGGAGCCTTAGAGTCTGTCTAGTCGAATCCCTTTATTTAAGGCCCAGAGACATGAAGTAACTTGCCTTAAATCACACAGGTACTGTGACAGAGGCCGGCTATGAACCCAGGTCCTCGCTCCAAAACCAGTGATCATTGCCATGTACCATGCCGCCTCTGGTGGTGCCTTTCTAAAAAGAGAC
>JAQQSW010018850.1:0-11164 GCA_028646575.1 Pseudocheirus occidentalis | reverse complement strand
TGGAGTTTTCCTGCTTCTGTGCCAGAACGAGGAAAATTCAATGGTTAAAATAATATAAATGGGAAGAATGGTAAGATGAAACTGACACTATGTAATAATTATGATCAAGCAGGGCTCTGGAGAAGAGTTGAGAAAATTCACTTCCCTGTTTCCCTCAACCTCAGAGAGGTAGTCATGTATGTGGGTTATTGTATGTGCCATCATATACGATTTGATTAATGTGTTGTTTGGTTTTAATAAACTTTTTCTTTTTTTCTTTTTTATAAAGTTAGGGTCAATAGATAAAGGAGTGGATATATAGTCATTCAAGATGGTAATGTAAAACCAAAAAGCATGAACTAAAAATAAATAAAATGGAAGGGGGAATAGAAATCATCTAATGTAACTGCTCATTTTACATCTGAGAACCATTATGTCCCGAATGGTGAGACAGCTGCCTCAGGTTACACAGATTGTAAATAGCAAAGCTGAGTCAAGAATAAGTCCTATTCTTCCAAAATCCCTTCACATACAAACTCAGAGAGGTATCATAAACAAAGAGCAGCGTGTTTAGAGTGAGAGGGTCCAGATGAGAATCGTGGCTGCCATTGAATCAGTCAATAAATAAACAGTCATTTATTAAGTATCTACTATGTGCCAAGCCCTGTGTTAAGCAGTGGAGACTCAAAGAAAGGCAGAAGACAGTCGCTGCCCTCCAGGGGCTCACAGTCTAATGGGGGAGACAACATGCAAACAACTATGCAGAAACAAGATAGCTAGAGGGTAAGTTGAAGACAATCAACAGAGAGAAGGCATTAGCACTAAGAAGAATTATGAAATACATGTAGTAGAAAGGGGTATTTTAGCTGGGACTTGAAGGAAGCCAGGAGGTGGAGATGGGGAGAAAGAGATTTCCAGGCATGGGAGATAGTGAAAATGCCCAGAGTTGGAAAATGGATTGTCTTATGCAAGAAATAGCAAGGAAGCCAATGTCATTAGATTGCAGAGTACAGGGAGGGGAATAATGTATAAGAAGACTTGAAAAGTGAGAGTGGGTCAGGTTATAATGGGCTTTGAATGATAGAGAATTTTACTCTGGAGGTGACAGGATACCACTGGTGTTTATGACAGAGGAGGGACATGTTCAGATTTATGCTTTAGAAAGATCAGCTCCTTTTTTTGCCTTTGAAGGAGTGAAATGTAGGGCAATTGGGATTAAGTAAGTTGCCCAAGGTCACATGGCTAGTAAGTATTAAGTGTCTGAGGCCTGGTTTAAACTCAGGTCCTCCTGACTCCAGGGTGAGGACTCTATTCACCATGCCACCCAGCAACCCCCAAGATCAGCTTTTTAGCTGAGTTGAAGATGGACTGGAGAGAGACAAATTAGTCAGCAATAGTAGTCATCTCAGTGAGAGGAGATAAGAGCTTGCACCAATGCTGTAATGGTGTTGGTGGAAAGAAAGGGGCACATACAAGAGCTGTTACAATAGGAAAATCAACAAGATTTGGCAACTGATTTGGATATGGGTGGAAAGAAAGACTAAAAAGTCAACAATGACACTAGATTGCAAGTCTCAGTGACTGGAAGAATGGTGGCACCTTCAATAGTAATAGGGAAGTGAGAAAGAAGGGAAAGCTTGGAAGTGGTAAAAATGGGGAGCAAGGAGTATACCAATTCTCTGACCTCAACTGGTAAGTTGGGGGAATGAGTAAATGTGCAACTTGTGCTGGAAAGAGTGGCCAAGGAGGGTAAGTGTAACAGCAATCAGTTTAGCAGATACTTAGCACTTAGTAACTTAGGGCTAAGTATGGAAGGTGTGAGCCCTGTCCACTGTTGAGAAGGCGTGAACTCCCCTGTTGCAGTGGAAGAAGGCTATTGGCTGAGACCAAAGGCCAGTGCTGTATATAAAGTCATTCTAATGACTGTACTAGTGATTAATGATAGTTAGTAACTGGGAATCTAGATTAGTTACTGATTAAGTTAATGGCTGCCCCATGAGTGGAAGACTGATATATTGTGAATTGATTGAATGATTAAGTGAGAAGGGTTTCCCCCTAAGGGAAACCAGATGATTATTCTTTTATTCCTCCTTCTAAATATTGTGGCCACCGTAGTGAAAACTGTGTGGCCGTTCTAATGTTAAGCTCTTATGGCCACCATATTGTGATTTTCTGTGATAAGATGTAATGTTGTAAATATTATATTGCAATATATTGTGAATGTTTGCCTTGATTTGTAATGGAATAAATGGAGTGTTCACTATTACTGCGTAATCCAAACCTTAAAAAGCTGTTCATAGTAGCATTCTTTTGGTAATCTGCTCGTGCATGGCATTACATTAAGTCATCAGGGGAACGCCAGGTCTAAGAAAGAACTGAAGGATAGGAGTGAGAAAATATTTAAGATAAAAGCAAGTTTGGCGATGGAAGACAGAGAATGGGATATGAACAGAAGCTAAGGGGTCTGGGTGGGAGTTTTCTAATCGTTAAGGAATAAGTTAAGACAGGTTATCCCTAGAAGTTTGGCTTAGGGTGAAGCCTTCTTGGGGCATTAGGCAACTCCACAGAGAGGGAACCAGTGGGGAAACCCATAAAATGACTTTTTTTTCCCTTTCCCTGAATGCAGGCATGCAAGCTAAATCAGGCCAAGGGAGAGGGAACACAATGGAATGACATTTCTCTCCAGGCCAGGCAGGCAGAAACAGGAATAGGGCAGGCCAGGAGATAGATGGGAGTATGTTAGCATGGTGTGTGTGTGTGTGTGTGTGTGTGTGTGTGTGTGTGTGTATAAGAAGCCAGCCCCAAAATTTCTGCCTATAAATGGACTAGATGACCTATAAGTTCCCTTCCAGCACTAAATCTATGGCTCTATGTTTACTATACTGTTTTGTATAACTTTCCCTAATTTTTACTGCTGTTTTCTTGGTTCTTTTTTACCTCTTCATATTCTAACCAAGTCATCTCCCAGAAAAATGCCAATTATAGACAAAGAAAAGAAATAAATTTCAGTAGCTGCTTTTTCAGAAATGTGGCAAATACCTTAAAGAAGTTTGTTCAAGGGATTGTGTCCCACATGGAGTAGAATGCATGCTTTAATTGGACTCTTCCTTCCCTCCACTTATTTATATATCCTGTGTTTGTATTTTGAGATGTTTTTGCTGGTCCTGTGCGTGAGTGGGACTGACCAGGCTGATGCAGTCATAGTTAGTGGCTGTGGCCATTATTTGTATGCCCTTCAGCTTGTATTGTCTCCTTAATTCCCAGGGCACTATGATGCACACAGACTCAAAAAGAGCCATTCCCACTCTAGAGAGTCCAGTCTAAAAAGCACTCTATCATGATGTACTCTTGTAGATAAACACAAAAATGGAGTTTTAAAAATACTTAACAAACATTGTAAAATGATTAGAGATACAGACAACCAATGACAATAATAAGCAGAGCTGTATCTAAGGCAGGGTGACTAGAACTTTATCTCTGAGCCCTGGAATTTGAAGTACAAAAGACTTTTAAATCCTACTTTTGAATGACTATTGGATGCAAATTAAAACAACTCTGAGGTACCACATCACACTTATGAGATTGGCTAACGTGACAAAATAGGAAAATGATAAATGTCAGAGATGTGGGAAAATTGGAACACTAATGCATCGTTGGTGAAGTTGTAAACAGATCCATCTAGCCATTCTGGAGAGCAATTTGAAACTATGCCCAAAGGGCTATAAAATTGTGCATGCCTTTTGATCCAGCAATACCACTACTAGGTCTGTGTCACAAAGAGATCATAGAAAAGGGAAACAGACCCACATGTGCAAAAATATTTATAGTGACCCTTTATGTGGTGACAAAGACTTGGAAATTGAAGGGATGCCTATCAATTGGGGAATAGCTGAACAAGTATGAATGTAATGGAATATGAATGTAATGAAATACTATTGTTCCATAAGAAATGATGAGTGGGCAGTTTTCAAAAAAACCTGGAAAGATTTACATGAACTGATGCTGAATGAAATGAGCAGAACCAGGAGAATATTGTACACAGTAACAGCAACATTGTGTGATGACCAGCTTTGATAGATTTAGTTCTTCTAAGTAATACAATGATCTAAGACAACTCCAAAAGACTCATGATGGAAAATGTTACCCACATCCAGAGAAAGAACTACGGTGTCTGAATGCAGATCAAAGCATGCAATTTTCTCTTCCTTTTGTTTTCTGTTTTTCTTTCTCAGGTTTTCGCCTTTGGTTCTGACTCTTTTCACAACATGACCAAAGTGGAAATGTGTTTAATATGATTGTATATGTACAGCCTATAGCAGCTTACATGCCATCTTGGGGAGAGGGGGCATATTTAGAACTCAAAATCTTATAAAAGTGAGTGTTAAAAACTAAAAATGGACAAATAACTTATTTTTAAAAGACTATTTGACTTTAAATTTTGTTACATTTACATTTTCATGGGGTAGCAGACTCCTTTTCCTGAGTTCAAATCTGACCTCAGACACTTACTAGCTGTGTGACCCTTGGCAAGTTACTTAACCCTATTTGCCCCCGTTTCCTCATCTGTAAAAAGAACTGGAGAAGGAAATGTCAAACCACTTCAGTATCTTTGCCAAGAAAACCCCAAATGGAATCACAAAGAGTAGGACAAAATGGAAAGGCGAATTGAATAGCAACATTTGAACAGTGTTTTTACTCCTTTGATGGTGTAGAAATAACTGAATTCATCTCCTGGTTACAAAATTAATTAAATGAAAAGGGAACCAATTGACCAGGTATGGTAGCTGAGGCTGGTGGTTCTCCTGAGAGTTCAGAACTGCAGTAGGGTGTCTGACACTCAGTGCTGGGGAGGAGGGGAGGGAGGATACCAGGCTGCCTAAGCAAGAATGAATCAGCTTGGGCTGGAAACAGAGCAGATGAAAGCTTATATGATGCAAGAGAATCATTTTGTGAGTGGTGGCCATGACATTTCCAGACTAAGTAAGATGGGGAGAAATAGCATTTAAGGAAAAGGGGGGGGGGTAGGGCGGGAAATCAGTTTTCAAGCTTCTTTTCCTTTTTTCTAAGGGCACACCCAAGGTGAATTTATCTCTAGCTACATCCTGTCCTCTAGGGAGCAAGACATTTGTTTCATCAACAAAGATATTCTAGGATCTTCCCTACTGGGGTTCAAGAGTTGCCATGAAGTTTCCCTTGCTACTCAATTGAATATTCTTAATCATTTATTGTATTATTTTTTACATCTTGAACCTGGAAGTTGATTTAAAGGCACCTTTTAATGCTGCTTGCCCTCAGCATATTTTGTGCTGCTTGCCCTGGACCCCCAAATTACAAGCTATAGCTCTGATCACAAGATTCTATATCTTTCTTAAGTTTCAAATCTTCCTTCCCTACTTCATTTCCCTTAATGCATTTCATTAAATGCCTAAACATTTTTCTTTTTTTTTTTTAAGGAGCCAGTTCAACGATTCTGAAAAATGCCATTATCTTTTAAAACCCTGGTTATGGTTAGATATGCTTACTCTTAACTGAATCAGTCTATGAAGTAAACTGCCATTTTCCTGGACAGATCTAAAACAAGGAAGAAAAATGAGCCACATTTCAGAAATACATACAATTGAGGCTGGTTGGGATTTTTTTTAAATTGGAGAATTGAAAAATATTCCCTAGCCAAAATGAGTTGTCACTTTGCCTTCCAATAGAACTCCTCCTCTGCTTGGAATACAAGTTTCCCTGCCAGACAGATGTCTATCACTTTTCCACATCTTGACACTTCATCTTGCTACCTTTCAGAGAGATGACACTCGTTGGCAGGGATTGAAGATCAAGTTTTTGCTCACTGACCTCTTTCCTTCACTGAATTTAAATACCACATTGGTAGGTAGGTACTATTAGTATAGTGGTACCAAACTCAGAAAAGGAACAGGGGCCACTAATCCATACATAAGGATCCTTGCAGACTATATATTGGCAGTTTTGAAATGTAAAATTATCTATGTTTTACTTTATTTTATTAAATAATTCCTGGGGTTTTTTTTTAATCTCATTCAGTCTGCTCTCTGGAGTATTGTAGACTGCATGGGGTATGAAACCTCTTGTAGAATAGATAGAGTGCAGGATTTAGAGTCTGGAAGAGTTGAGTTTATAGTCAGCATTAAACAATTACTATGTTAAGACATATCAGCCTCAGTTTCCTCATCTGTAAAAGGAAGGTAATACTAGCACCTACTTCACAAGGGTTTTTATGAGGATTGAATGAAAAACTATAGGTAAAGCACTTTACAATCCTTAAAGCACCATTCAAATAATTTTTAACTTGGAGAGGCAGCAAGGTGGTACAATGGTTAGAGTGCTGGGTCCCAAGTTAGGAAGACTCCATCTTCCTGAGTTCAAATCTAGCCTCTGACACTTACCAGCTATGTGATCCTGGGCAAGTCACTTAACCCTGTTTGTCTTATCTGTTAAATGAGCTGGAGAAGGAAATGGCAAAATACTCTCGTATCTTTTACCAAGAAAACACCAAATGGCATCATGAAGAGTTAAACACAACTGAAAATGACTGAACAACTATATTATCTTTGAATACTTGCTTTCAATTTTCCATTGAATTAAGCAAAACCCCGAGTTCAGCCTCATGATCCCTACTGAACATATTACAAAAATAGGAGTGAAAAGGTTAATGGCCAATATTCATGTTGTAGACACAGCCCATTCTAATGTTTTGAATTTTCTCTTTGTCAGAAGCATTCTTGTGGTTATGAGTAGGATGCTCTGAACCCTCTACAGATTTATTTAATATTTCACCATGTGCCATTTTCCAGAACCATTCATAGTAAAGTTAAATTGTTTTAATGACCTGCTATTGTGTTCCCTTGTACACCTTGTGACTTCTCCAGGTGCCAGTGGGGTTGATACAATGCAGATTGTTAACAGGTCAGTACAGGAAGGTCCTATGGAGTCAACATGTTTAAACAAGTCCCTAATTCAGCAGGAGAGTAAATACACAAGTTTCTCTGGGGACAGTTTCTTATAATGGACAATGGAATGCGGAGCATGCTTGAATACTAGGCTTTAGGTAACCTTCTACCTATTACCCAGTGATAGTTCAGGACACTAAGAGGCTTATAAAATTGCTGGATTTTTACTTGGTTACCCTTAAAAAACAGTTTTCTTACAAGTATAATATTACCTTCAATGTGTTTCAAAGCTTAATGAAAAAGCCACATCATTGTACTGTCAACAAAAGTAGAAATAGCTGCCTCAGCCTGTATAGATGAGAGAAAGCTAGGAAAAGCTCATCTTAACAATAACTGATATGTATATAGTATTTTAAGCTTTGCAAAGCATTTTACATATAAAATCCCACTTGAGACTATGAGGTCAGTACTACAGGTTTTATCACCCATACACACACCCTTCCTCTTATACAAATAAAGAAACAGGTTTAGTGACTTGCTTATAGTCACATAACTAGTAAATACAAGGATTTAAACCTAGGTTTCTTAGACCTTCTAGTTACTATAACTCATAGTTCCTCAGAAGACTAAGAGGAATATGGTCCTCAAAGAGGACAAGATCCCATATATATCAAAATATTCAACAAAACTGAGGACCACGGGTAGCCATCAACTAAAGAAGAGTTGAACCAATTCTGGCATATGAAGATAATAGAATATCATTGTACTTATAAGAGACAATGAAAATGAGAAATTCAGAAAAATGTGGTGTCTTGTTCGATTTGATGTGTGTGAAGTGAGGAGAAGTAGGGGAATACAGCAGATATGGAAATAGCACTAACAGGGAGTCTGATCACAAGTAACGATACTGAACATCTTGGTATGTCTTGGAAAACAGACAATGAAACATAGCTCTCTCCTCTCAGGAGATGGATGGGGGTCTACAGACACAGGATGTGGCAGGTGGAGTAGCTGTGTCACTTGGCTTTCTTCCACTGTTTTTCTTTGTAACAATGAAGTGTGCAATTTTAAGGAGGGATCATATTGTAAAATCACTATTACTATACTATAAGAACAAAAAGAATGGGTAAAACTATTTTTTGATGTTTCTCCGATAGGAAATAGAAAAGAATATTTGGTAAGAATTTGCTAATCGCTAAAGACAAGTGAATGTCAGGTCTATTGAAAAAGGAAGGGAAAGGAGGGATAAATAAATTAGACTCACCCACAGTCAGGACAGAAAGACTGAAACTAGGGAGGTGGCAAGGTATATGAAGTTTACCAGTGGGAAAAAGAGAAGAGATTATAAAATAGAACCTTGAAAGATTTCTCCTAGAAACACTCACTCTCAGAAAGGAAAGCTGAGAACAGCTTCTGATTGTATTCAGAATAATAGAAATCTGATACTGGTAAAAGGCAGCTGAGTAAGCCTAGCATCATATCTCAAAAGAAAAGGTAAGACTTCCTAGGAGCTGAGGCCCCTGTGCAGTGAATGGGAGCCAATAGAAATGACAGAAGACATATGTTCCTTTTGGCAAGTATGGACTTTTAGATTGACTCACAGAGAATACATTTTATTTATGCATTTATTTATGTGCAAATCAACTAGCATTTAAGTACATGCTAGGTGCCAGACTCTGTGCTAAGTACAGGGGTATATGAAGAAAGGCAGAAAATAGTCTTTTACTCTTAGTCTAATGGAGGAGACAACATATAAACAACTATATACAAAAAAGATATATACAGGATACATTGAGGACACTTCCAAAGAGAATGTACTCAGAATCAGGAGCACCAAATGCTTCTCGTGGAAGATGGGACTTTAGTAAAGACTTGAAAGAATCCAGTAAGCCAGGAGGCAGAAAGGAGGAGGTAGAGAGTTCCAGGCATGGGAAACAGTCAGTGAAAATGCTCAGTCTGGCAATGGAATGGAGTGTCATGTTCAAGGAACAGTGATGATGCTGGTATCCCTCATTGTCCATGCAGAAGAGGAAACCCAAGAAAACTGGTAAAATAGGAAGGAAACAGGT
This sequence comes from Pseudocheirus occidentalis, assembly GCA_028646575.1. Classification (NCBI taxonomy): domain Eukaryota; kingdom Metazoa; phylum Chordata; class Mammalia; order Diprotodontia; family Pseudocheiridae; genus Pseudocheirus; species Pseudocheirus occidentalis. The sequence continues at coordinate 2,199 of JAQQSW010018850.1, read as the reverse complement.
TGCAAAACAGTTTAAAGTTAAAATTTATTTTATTTTATAACTAAAAAAATAGCCTTCTCTGTCTCCTTCTGCTCCTCCTTCCCACACACACACATTGAGAAAGTAAGGGGGAAATAACCTGATACAAGCATGCATGGTAAATCAAAATAAATTTTTACACTGGCCGTGCCTAAAAAAAATGTATCAGTCTGAATGCAATCAGAGTCCATCACCTGTCATGAGTACTTGGAAATTATGTTTGGTCATTATGTGGATCAGAGTGCCCAAGTTTTCTTTTCTTTTTTTTTTAATCAGTCAAGATGTCTGACTCTCATCACACCCACTTCCCCCAATCCACTGAGAATACAAGAAAAATAAAATGAATTACAAACATGTAAAGTTAATCAAAACACATTTCCACACTGGCCATGTCCTAAAAATATTGTCCTCTTCTTGTATTCTGATTTCCTTCAGCACTCTATCAGGAGATGGGTAGTGTTTCATCATTAATCCTCTGGAATCCTGAATGATCATTACATTAATAAAAGCTCAGCACAATAATATTCCATCATATTTATATACCATAAATGTAATAGTAATGAAATTTTAAGATCCCTTTATATTGCTAAGCTAAGAGGTACTTAGCACCTAGTTTCAAATTAAGCCTCTGTTAAAGAAAGCAAAGGTATGAACCCCTGTGGCTGATGTAACAGGAAGGGGCTGAACAGTGAGGAATAATACTGTATATAAGGAAAAACCCCAATGGGGAAAGGCATAATTTCCTGAACTTTCGGTGGTGGAGCTTCTTCTGAGGGCTAGCCAGAGCTGCCAGAGGAAGCATGATTGTGGTGTCAGTACTTTGTCTGTTTGTGGCTTTGTTAAGCTTTGACTTCCCTGGAATAGAAACTATAAAGGATTTAAGGTGGACTGGACACTGTGAACTTCAATGTGAAACAGGTACTATATGGACAGCTGGACAAGGAGCTGGGAGCTATCTGCCTTTGAATCCAAGTGACAGTTTGGAGAATTAAGGTAGGAGCTGAAACTATGTGCCTTGAGTCAAGATGAAAAGACCTCTCCATGGATACTGAATAGTGACTGATAAAATTGTAACTTATTTGTGACTGAGGGGTGGATGACCTATGTATTTCCCACTACCCCTTAAGAGAGTACTGCATAGCAACTGATATTGTAACTTAATTGCACCCCATGGGTGGAGAACTTTGACTATTATACTTTGTGTCTCTTAAGGAGGCCTTGCTAAATGATTGATTGTCTAAATGAATGCACCTTGTTTAAAGTGAACCATTGAATGATTGAGTTACGAAATGATTGATTGACTAAATTATTGTACTTTGTTTAAACTGTGTGACCACTTTGGTGAGAATTATGTGGCCATTTTAGTGATAAGTTGTTGAGTTATGATGTCATTGTGAATGCTGTATTTTGATTTTTTTGTGATAAGTTGTAACATTGTGAATGCTGTACCTTGATTTTCTGTGAATGTTTTGCTTTGATTTGTTATTGAATAGAGAGTTCACTATACTATGTAGTCAGAACCTTGAAAGCTGTTCACAGCAGCAGTCTTCTGGAAAGCTGCTCATGCATGGCTTTACAAGAACTTATTCATCAATTCCCCAATTTATAGATATCCCCTCAGATTCCTATTCTTTGACACCTCATAGAGAGCTATAAATACTTTTGTACATCCTTAGAATTTGTTCTATTGAGAACAAATTTCCCCCTTAATTTACCCTCTCTCTATTTTCTCCTCCCTCCCTTCTCCCCTTTACCTCCTATTTCCCTGTTGGATGAAATATATTTCTGTACCCAATCTATGTGCGTATATGCATTCTTCTTTCTTTTGACTAGCTCAGATGAGTATGAGTTTCAAGGATCAGCTACTCCCTTCTGCCCCTTCCTCCTGGTTTGTATAGATATACCTTGTGTACCCTGATTATGTAAAACAGTTTTCCCTAACCTTTCATCCTCCATCCCCACCCCAACTAGTGTATTCCTCTTTCCCTCTCTTTCCATTCTTTTCTTAAGATCATAAAGAGGGGCAGCGAGGTGGCACAGTGAATAGTGCACTGGCCCTGGAGTCAGGAATACCTGAGCTCAAATCCGGCCTCAGACACTTAACACAAAAAACTAGCCGTGTGACCTTGGGCAAGTCACTTAACCCCAACTGCCCTCCAAAAAAAAGCAAAAAACAAAAAA
>JAQQSW010018849.1:0-11165 GCA_028646575.1 Pseudocheirus occidentalis | reverse complement strand
GGAACAACATAGATTCAGGAAATTGTGGACATGATTGAACAGAATGGAGATCTAGAAAAGTGTCCATGATCATTTGTGTCTAGCATCCTTCCTTAAGTGGGCATAGTCACCCCAAACTTCTGGTATGGACCAAGCCAATGCAATGCCCTCTCCTTGGATACTGAAGACACACCTTCTCACCCAAATATTGCCTCCATCCTTCTGAGATAGCACCTAATGTATGTAAATGTAAAATCATTTATGTAGCTTGGAATGCCAAAGACTGCATGGTACCTATCACCATTTCCAAAGGATGAGCCAAACACTCCCTGAACCAGGAACTCGGGAAGAATATTTTGAAAACTTAATGAATGTGAAAGTGAGTTATGGCCCCCAGTATGATCATGTTAAAGGATGGTGGAAGGCAAAAGATAAACACCAAATTCTCTTTCTTTTTTATGAGGATATAAAAGAGAATCCAAAGAGTAAAATTCAGAAAGTGATGAAGTTCATTGGAAAGAACCTGGATGAAATGATACTGGATAAAATTGTGCAGGAAACATCATTTGAAAATCCCATAATAACCCATTCTACAGGGCCCAAAACTTTTATCAACCAATCCATTTCCCCCTTCATGAGAAAGGTAATTGTTGGAGATTGGAAAAACCACTTCACTGTAGCTCAGAATGAGAAATTTAACAAGTATAAGAAGATGGAAGGAACCTCTCTAACTTTCCGCATGGAAATATGATGACGATGCAGATGATGATAATGACAATGATGATGCTGATATCAATAATAAATAATAACTACATTTATATAGCACTTTCAGGTTTGTAAAATGCTTTGCAAATTTTATCTTATTGTATCCTTACAAATCCATTCTTAACAGGCACCAACCATAGAGCCTAAGAAGCGTGCTCTAAATGAATAATCTAGTGGTAGAATTGGTTTCCAGCAATTAAAATGATCATATAACACTGCTCTTAAAAAGACTAATAATTAACAGTGCCTAGTGTCTCTGCCCTTGTGAATAAACTTAACTTTTTAGACAAAGTAAAGCACTGAAGGTTGAAAACCAGGAACTTTCTTCCGATTGTTGCCCCAATATATTTGGTCAAGTCAGTTATTATCTTTGTGCCTCAGCTTCCTAGCCCACAAAATAATATTGTGAGTATAATTATGTATATATTAGTACAGCTACTAAATAATACTGTCCATAAAATGAAAAAACTATATGCTACACTGGTCCAATTTTAATCACATCTGAAAACCGCAGAGACTAAAAGGATCCTGAAGGGTTTATTAGTGTAATAGAAAGAATATTGGATTTTATTCAAGAAAATCAGAATCTTAATCCTAGCTCTACTATGTACTGCTTACATGACCTTGGCTAAGTCATTTCAGTTGCCTCCTTTGGGAAATAAGGGGTAAAACTAGATGACTTCTGTGGTATATTTCAGATCAAAAATCCTTTGATCCTAAGGCCCTGGTATACTCATATCAATTTAAATAACACAAATATTTCATAAACTGGGTTTAAAGAAGCCAGGATTTGAGGGAGGGGTGAGACCTAATACCAGCCATACCATTGAGGCAGTCAGGGATAGTGACACCCAGATGACAGAGAGCACAGGGCAAAACAGTTTACCCAACCCGTCATGGAGTGCTCAAAGAGACTGGCCCAAGCACAAAATCCCGAACCAAGAAGAATAAATTCAATTTGGTTACTGTAGAAGAGATTCCATTATGTTTCCAACATTAAACTTCTCAGCTCAATCCAGAACTTCACAATTCAATTCTATAAGACCACATGGGAGTGAAGGTTTTATAAACACTTGTAAATCATTTGTGTTCAGGTTGTCATCAATCTCATTGACTCATAACTTCCTTGTCAAAAAAATTTTCCAAACTTCTCTAATTTTATTTTTCTTTCATGTTAAAGATGTGAATAATCAGATACTCAAATATGTTGTGCTAATACTTTGCAATCTGATCAACTACACACTCACCCACACTCCAAAAAAATTGTTTTATTTTGTTTGCTTTGTATCTTCAGCACCTATCACAGTGCGTTGCATATAGTAAGCACTTAATAAATATTTGTTGAATTAAAAATAAATGAATAAATAAATCCTTCTTGGATTGAATTGATTTACCAGCACCCTAAGCCAATCTCTCAATCTCCATTCTTCCTTTCTTCCTATCTATTGTGTATGCCTCTGCTAGATTAAACTTCCTAAATCATCTTCTGTACCTCTTACCACAATGCTTTATTGCTCTAAAAGCTTCAGTGACTCAATATTGCCCCCTGACTAAAGTTCACACTCTTTAGCTTGGCACTTAAAGTCATTCATAATTTGTCTTGAAACTACTTTACATTATTTTTACGTTATTGTTCATCGTCTGTTGGATGAGCCAGACAAAATGGATTAGTTAACGTTAAACTCAAACGTATGCCACAGTTTTCTGCCTCTGAACTATAGGCATTTTCTGTACTTGTTACTTTCTGTACTTGCTCTTCATCACCCACCTTAGCTTGTTGAAATTCAACCCATCCTTCAAGGACCATGTTAATCCTGGACCATTATTTGATGTGTTAGCTAATTAGAAATTCACTTAGAAAAAATATATAATTAAAAGTCAAATATAATAGAAGTGTATAAAGTGAGTAGTAAAGCTCTCTAATCCCCCATTTTTAATTATGTTTGGATGAATTGGCGACATCCATGGAAATCCCACATATTCAGCAAATTTTCCAGAAAGGCATCTGTTAAGTTTTGCTATTCTGCAGGGAAAAGTTTTTTTATCTTAGTCTTATGAAAGTGCTTCAGAGATGCAATGCTATAACTTTGCCTTGTATTAATAGTTTCAACTATTCTGTGAAGATGATATTATTTTCTCTGAGCCATGAAACTGAAAGACCTTTAGGCTTTTGCTTGTTTATATGGTTAGCCTACATGGAACGATTTTTCTCTATCTTCTGAGGTTAGTTTGATTAATTAAATATAAAAGCTGCAGGCCCTAGGAAGACTAGAGCTTTGTTGTTTGGCAACAATGGGGAACAATGAACAGTTGTGAGTTGGATCTTGGCTGTCAAAGAGTCTTCCTTCCCTAGTAACAAGTTCCTTTTCAGCCTCCTTTCCTATAATCCTAAGGGGGGCCTCTGTTTGCTAAGGAAGGAAGGTTATTTGGCTCACATGACAGCACTCAGAACCTGGAGGTCTTCAGGCTGTCTTGTCAGAGCATCTCACAGTGGGTTTGGCTCCAATAATCAACGACTCCCAAAGACAATGAAAGCTCAGAGCTGTGGTCTGGTAGGAAGGGTTTGGGGTGTATTATTATTATTAGTGCATATTTTCTTCCTTACATAGTGAGTGAACCCTTGTAGAATTCTGGCTTTCCGAACACCGATAGTTAAAGCCTCTTTTAGAGCCCAAGCTAAGTTTTCCTATTTTTTGCCATCTGGCCATTGGGAAAACAGTGCAATTAAGAAGAGCAGAGGCAGAGAGGCAACTCCAAATAAAATTCTTAGTGACATAAAGGGCTTTCTAGCACTTGACTGGACATTCTTATTAGTCATTTTCCCCCCCTTCAGTATGAAATGTACCAACATCAATTCTAATTTGTCATTTTGGGGGGTGGGGGGAGAGTAGCGGCATTTCAACCAAAGCAAACTAAAGTTATATGTTTGGTTTTTCTGATCACCCATATATAAAACCTTTTTATAATCAAAGAATAATTACAAAACAGTATGTATATGACTAATACGGACCTTTTTGCATGACTGCACATATATAACCTATATAAAATTGCTTGCTGTCTCAGGGAGGGAAAAAGGGAAGGAGGAAAGCAGAGAGTTTGGAGTTCAAAATTTTAAAATACAAACGTTAAAAATTGTTACATGAAATTGGAAAAAATAAAATATTGTAAACAAAACAAAACTCGTGTGTGTGTGTGTGTGTGTGTGTGTGTGTGTGTAAGAGAGAAGGGGAGGGAAATAGAAGAAAGAGAAAGAGGCTGAAGTAGAAGAAGAAAAGGGAGAGATAGGCAGTGGTGCAAATATTCCAACAATTATTTCCATCTTCATAGAAATTCATCATATTATTTTCTTTTCAGGGGTCCTGGCTTCCTGATCTTTGCCTTAAACTACTATTGGTATTTAGTTTATGTTCCATAAGTATTTGGTATTTGGATAATTGGGGCAGAGAAGGGCACATGTGCCCCTAGATTATACTACATAGTTCAAATGAAGGCAGAAAGCTAGATTAAAAATTGGTGACAATACATTATGCACAAAGTTGCACACGCACATGCAAATAATGGGAGCTTTCACCCAGACTATTGTACTTGGCTCTTCTCTTCCTCAACTCTCTCCTCTCTTCAGTCCATCACATCCACCACAGGGGACTAACACACAGGTCCGTGCATGTCACCCTCTAACTCAATGAACTCCAGTGACTACCCATCACCTCTAGGATTTACTCTGTTTGGTATTTAAAGTTCTTCTATCTCCAATTCATCTTTCTAGACTTATTAACATCTCTGTCCCTCATACTACACTCCCATTAAACTGGCTTTCTCTCAGTTCCTTACATGATAATTCTCTCTCTTGGCTACATTGATTTTGCCTGATTTGGTCCTCTATGCCTGGAATGTATTCTGTGCTCTTAGAATGCATTTTTCTTGTAATCTATAATTTCCTTCAAGACTGAGGTTGGGTAATTCTAATTATGTGAGAACCTTTCTGCCCCCTCCAACTCCTAGGTTATCCTCCCCCCAGGTTATCTTCTGTCTGCACTCTATAAAGACACTGTATATGTGTCTATATATGTACATATTGTTTCCATGAAAGCTTAGTCAGATCAAAGATGGCTTCCTTTTTGTCTACTGCATTGTCTGCCACCCATTAAATATTTAATAAATATGTGTTGATCGATTACATAGTGTTGGATCTAGGTTTTGGGGCAGTGCAGCAGCCCTTTTGTAAGGTGTTTGATTTTTTTTATCACTAAAAACATAGAAAAATCCTATTTATATGCTTTAAGAGAGCATCACAGCATCCATTCTTTGAGGAAAAAGCTGTGAACAGTAGGCATAGCCAAGATTAGCTTTACATGTCCAGCAGAGAAGCCTCATGGAGCAACTCAGTGACATCACCAGAATGCAAAGACATAGCAACCAATAGCACTGGTGGTATGAGCTGCCTTTCCATGAATGTAGTTTGGCTACATGCACTCCTTAGGCGTACATCTTTCTAGATACATGCCCTTTTCACGTGTTCCCTTATGAATGCCTTTCTCCTATGTCCACACTCCCCACTGACACTGTGTGTATTTGTGGGAGAGCATGCCTTTGTGTTTATGAAGGAAATGTTCTTGCTGTTATTTTTCTGACTATCCCATTTCATTAAATTACTTTAGCTTGAACTATGTATGTCCTCTAGCTGACTACTAAAGTTAACTACGTTGGTGGAGCTACTAACCTATACTACAAAGAGCTCAAATAAAGAGCAAAAAACAAACAAAACCCCAAACTGAAGGCTAAGGGCACAACCATCAGCTGCAGAATAGCTGAACAAATTGGGGCAGATGAATATGATGGAATTATATTGTTGTAAGAAAAGATTAAAGGGAGAGTTTCAAAGAACTGTGGGAAGACTTGTATGAACTGTTGCAGAGTAAAATGAAAAGAACCAGAAGAACAATTCATAGAGTAACAACAACATTGTAAAGATAAGCAACTTTGAAAGATTTAAGGTGATCAATGCAATGACTAACCGTGACTGCAGAGGACCATTGATGAAGCAATATTATCCATCACCTGACAGATGTGACAGACTCAGGGTATAGAATGAGGCATATATTTTTGGACATGACCAATGAGGGGATTTGTTTGACTTGACTGTGGATATGTGTATTAAGGGATTTCCCCCCCCCCCCCTTTTTGTCTTCAATGTCAGAGGAAGTATAGGGGGAGAGAAACTAATTTCTTGATCCATGAAAAAACTGAATTTAAATGTTTAAAAGTTGATGGAATTTGTATTGGGGTGGGGACACATCTATAAGGACTTATAAACTAGTCTTAGGGAATACAGACACCCGGAGTATCTTGAACTGGGGTTTATTATCGGCTGGGGGAGTTTCCTTCAAATTGGTCTGGGGGATATTTCTAGGTAGTATATAAAAGAGCCAGATTAACAGAGTGAACAGAGAACCAAACATGGTGTCAAGAAGACATAGATTCAAATCCTGCCTCTGTCTGACTTATAGTATGTGACCTTGGGCAAATCATTTGATACCTCAGTGCCCTAGGAGACATTTTAAGGCTATAAGCTGCAGAGCAGTTGCAGATTCTCATTGCTAGAGGGATTTTCTTTACCAGGAGTTCCCTGAACAAATGAAATGACAGGTGTGGTACACAAAAAACCACAACAAAACAACAATAACAAACAAAAAAGACTAAAGCAATTTTAGGGGTTTATAAATTACATGATTTTGAACTGTTCTAACCTGCCTCCACTAGAATACCTCCATGGTATTCTAGTCATGTCAATAGAATGTGAGTTTGAGAAATGTGTGAAGTTTGAATATATGTTGATGAGGAGGGAAAAGGAAATCTATTGGAGAAGAGTTTTTATTTTTACTGATTTTTACTGATTTTTAAACTCTAGAGCAGGTGTAGGGAACGTGCAGCCTCCAGTTCACATGTAGCCTTCGAGGTCTTTGGGTGCTTGCTGCCTTTTGATTGAGGCCAAGTTTTACAGAACAAATCCTTTTATTAAAGGGATTTGTTCTGTGAAGTTTGGATTCAGTTAAAGGGCTGAAGTTGAGGACCTAGAGGGCCACATGTGGCCCCAAGGTAGCAGGTTTCCCACCCCTGCTCTAGAGGGTAGGAGTGCATATCTCTAATGATATAAATCTAGGTCTTCTAGATCTGTCTCTCTCCTCAACATAAACACACACATATTCATGCACTTCAAGGGAGTAGATGTCAATTAATCAGTCAATCAGTCAATCAATAAGCATTTATTGAATGCACACTATACATTGGGCACAATTGGTCCTAATGACCTCAGAGTCTCAAAAGCTGGGACACCCAGCCAGTGAGAAGATCTTTTCTCAAATGGGACCCAGGAGTGGACCTCATAAGTACCTTGCGCACTGTCCAACACTATTGCTTAGGCCAAATCCAGCCCAATTTCTACATGCTAAGTGCTACTCTGATTTCAAATCTTAGTATTTATTGAAGGTTTATTTCTATGTGGATGAAAAAGCTAAATGAAATCAATGATAATATGCAGGAACCTTCTTCACTAATGGACTCTTTTTTCAAAGGATAAAGACAGGACTGGCAACAACTCATCTATTTACAATCTGTTGGGTCGTGAGACAAAAGCTGAGTGCTGATAACCATGAGCTAAAAATCCTCATCTTTCCCAAGCTTAAGAATGTTCCCTGTAGACTGCCAAGTGATAGACTTTTGCAAAAAATGACTGCAGCACATACCTGGGAAACAAGACTGTGTGAGCTGTGCTTGGTCAGACCTTGACTAACTGGAATGACTGCAGATCTGGCTGGTGCTGCTTTAATTTATCTCAAGCCTAGTCAAAAGTCTCTCAAACTACACGAGTCTACCCCATAGACAAATCAAGTATGACAAACTGACTGTAAACTTTATTTGCTGTTTCAGGTTTTTGCTTCAGACTCATCATTTTGAATACCAATCAGTCAGTACTCTACAGAAGTGAAGATACTGGAGGTAGGACAGACAAGACAAACTATATAATGACCTGAAAGCATTTCTTGGTTGCTTTTTCAATGAATCCTTGTCATCCTCCTTTCTTCTAAAAACATAATGAAGGAAAACATCCAGTTAAATGGGATCAACAAACATTTATTAAGCAGCTACTGAGTGTGGAGTGCTCTGATAAATGCTCTTGAGATTTCCATTTTGGAACTCATTAACTGAAGTTGTTTTGTACCTGTCCTTTGAACATACTCACACAAGAATAATATAAATTCCTGCTTATTCAGGATAGGTGGTAAATTGTATCTTTTGATTAATTGGATGTTCTGATCTCAAGTTGTATTGAGGATGAGTGAGGAAATAATTCCACTATGTTTTGATCTGAGGAGACCACAGCTGGAGGGTTATGTTTAGTTCTAGATGCGATGGGTGCCATGTTCTAGGAAGGACATGGACAAGCTAACAGGGGTGGGGAACCTGCTGCCTTGGGGCCACATGTGACCCTCTAGGTCCCCAAGTGTGGCCCTCTGAATGAATCCAAACCTGACAGAACAAACTAAGATTTGGATTCCTTGGATTCAATGGGTCACACTTGAGGACCCAGAGGGTCACTTGTAGCCTCAAGGCTGTAGGTTCTCCATCCCTGAGGTAGAGCATATGCAAGAGAAGGCAACCAGGATGCTGAGATAATAGGAGAATATGGCTAAGTAGAAAGAACAGTAGACATTTAGCCAAGAATAGAAAAGAAAAGGGGAATCTATGGTAGCAAACCAAGTACTATATTTGAACATTTGTATGCCTTTGAAGTCTTTTCTAATTCTAGATACATGATGCTGTGAACTCAAAACTTGTCCTCTGCTTGGTCTCAGAAGACAAAACTAGGAGAAATGGGTGGAAATGACAGATGGGCATATTTAGTCCTTGAAGTGAGAAAAAAGTACATAACCATCAGAACTGTCTAAAAATGAGTTACTCAAGGAAGTGATAGGTGAATTCATTCTCTTTAATGGCCCTCAAGCAGATTTTTGAAGACCACCAATTGAGAAATATCATAGAAGGGCTTCTTGATCAGGGACAGTTTGGACTACATTGTCACTAAGATCCTTTTGAATTCTAAGATTCTGTGATTGGTCAAATATTTAATACACAAAGCACTATGGTAGGCACTGAGAGAAAAACATTATTCACTACCTTTGTCGTTTTGGGAGTATACCACCTAGTAAGGAGGTAAGAATAACAACAATAACTTAAAGGAAAAAGTATGGTATAGTAGGTAGGATGTTGCCTTGGAGTCAGGAAGAGCTGTATTCAAATTCCACTATTAGATAAATTAATAGATTAGATCTTTAATAGCTGTATGACTCTGGGCAAGTCATTTAGCCTCTCAGTCTCAGTTCCCTTATCTGTTACATGAAGTTTGCACTAGATGACCATCTAACATTCCTTCTAATTCTAATTCTATGAGCAGAGGTCATATGAGTCTATGAACTGACATTCATGCAACTTTTAAAGTATACAAAATATTTTCCTCATAGTGACCTGCATGCAGATCTTTTAACTGCCAAATCTGTCAGCCTTTTCCCAATCCTCACCCTTCCTGACCTCTCTATAGCATTTGACACTGTTTACTACCCTCTTACCTTCCAACCTCCCTTTGCATTAGGTATTCTTTTTATTTTTTATTTTGTCTTTTTGGAAGGGGGAAGGCAGGGCAATTAGGGTTACATGACTTGTTCAAGGTTGCACAGCTAGTAAGTGTTAAGTGTCTGAGGCTGGATTTGAACTCAGGTCCTCCTGACTCCAGGGCTGGTGCATTGGGTATTCTTGATTATTGCTACGTCTTTGTTCTCTCCTACCTATCAGACTGCTTCATCAGAGTCTGCTTTGCTGGATCATCATCATCTGTATCCTGCTGTCTAACTGTGGGGTGTCCTCCAAGGTTCTGTCCTCAACTGTCTTCTCTTCTCACTCTAATCTCTTTCTCTTAATAACTTCATTAGTTACCATCAGTTTTTCATCATCTTTGTACAGGTGTCTTCAAGAAAAACTAATAATATTATAATATAGTAACATTATAATATTGTGACAATATTATTTTACTAATATTTTGAACTATATGTCCCATAGGTATCTCAAACTTTGTATGTCCAAAACAGAGCTCCTCTTTCCCTCTCAAACTTACCACCACTTCCAAACTTTCTTATTTCTGTAGAGAGAATTAAATCCTTCACTCCTCCTTTTCCCTCATTCTACATGAGCTAACCGATGGACGTGTCTTGTTTATTCCACTTTCTCGACATCTCTCACATGCGTTCCTCTCCATTCACAAGGTTATTACTCTATCTCAGGTGCTCATCACTTCTCTCCTGAATGAATCTAATAGCTTTCTAGCTGATCTATCTGCCTCCAATCTCTCCCCTCTACAATTGATCTTCCACTCAACTACCAAAGTTGTTTTCCTGAAGCACAAGTCTGAATGTCACTTTCATGCTGTATAAACTCCAGTGGATCCCTACTGTCTTTAGAACCAAACTCCTCTGTTTGGCATTTGAAGCCCTTTACAACTTGCCTCTCCAGCCTTATTATGCACTGCTAGATAGTACCATATCTTCTAGCAAGAATAGCATAATTAATGACTCTTTTACACAACATTCTACCTCTTCCCTCCATGTCTTTCTATAGGTTCTTTCCTCTTTCCTCACCTCTGCCCATTTGAATCCCTAACTTCCTTTAAAGCTCACCTCCAGTCTTCCTATATGAGGCCTTCCCTTATCCCCCCAGGAGCTAGTGCTGCCCACTGAAATTGCTCAGAATTTATCTTATATAGGCAGAAGCAGCAAGGTCCCGCAGCTCCCACACCGCCACCCTAAACACCCATAAAATACAAGCCCAGACGAAGTTTAGGAAAGTCTCGGACTCTCAGACTCACAAAAATACAGAGAACACAGCTCTCGCTGAAGGCAGCTTGGCAGCAGGGGCTCAGCACGGCTGCTGGAGCGGAGGCTGGAACAGTCGGAAGCCGAGACCGTGGCCAGGCCTGGGACGGTGGGAAGGAGCTGAGCCGAGCCCCGCAGCCAGCCTGCAGAGGTTCTACAGCCTCCAGCACCCCCACATCTGCCAAGGCGTGAGGAGCAGGACTGAGAGGCGCAGCTCACACCGCAGAGGAGCAGAGAACGGCCAGCCCAAAACCATGCGGCCAGGCAAGGCCCCAGGGGAGCTTCGGTCAGAGACGGTTAGTGAAAGCTGAAACTTTGAAACTTAATTGGAGGTGTAAAGCAGTTCGGCCATTCTACCCCCAGGGCAAGGAAGCAGTGGGGGAGGGGAACTACTGGAACCAGCAGCAGTGGCCCCCACCAGGCTGCTTCAGAGCCTCTGGCCTGCGGACTCTGCAGGGGGGCTGAATCGATTGATCGGGGCTAAGTGCTCTTGTGTTGAGT
>JAQQSW010018848.1:0-11165 GCA_028646575.1 Pseudocheirus occidentalis | reverse complement strand
ACATTTGAAAGGACAACAATTGAGCCTCCCTAGGATTACAGAGATCTTTCTAGAAATGGAGATAAGGAAAAATGCAACCCACTTTATTTGTTGAGGTTGGGGAGGGAGAGGGGAGTTATTTTAAAAGGAAAGAGAGCTTCTGCTCTCTTTTTATAGCTCTAATCTCTCTCCCTCTCCTTCTCCCTCTCCCTCTCCTTCCCTCCCCCTCCCCAGTAGAGACTAATGAAGTGAGCTCTAGCTGCCCTCCCCAACCTTAGAACTGATGACTGCTAACATATGGCACTTAGAGGTCATTTACCTACCTTTATAAGCTGAAACTACCTCATCTGGCAGCTAGGTGACACAGTAGATAGAGCACTGGGCATGGAGTCCAGAAGATATAAGTTCAAATCCAATCTCAGATATTTACTGTGTAACTCTGGGCAAGTCACTTTGTCTGCCTCAGTTTCCTCAAGTGTAAAATGGAAAATTATATGTGCCTACCTCCCAAGTTTGCCACAAAGATCAATGGAAATAGTATTTGCCTGACACACAGTAGGCACTTAATAAATGCTTAATCCTCCCTCACCTACCTCCATCCTCAAGCCTGGCAAAGGGAAATAATAGCAGTGACAGTAGCAATGCTTGGGCCCTAGCACAGAGGGCCAATACTCAAGGCCTTAGGGAAAGGAAAGGGGAAGGGATGAAACACTAGCATTTATAACCTGGCAAGAGAAAGTGGCACATAGGGCAACATGAGCAAAGTAGCAGAGTCACAAACCCCAGAAACAACAGAAGGAACCCTTTCAAAAGCACCAACTGAGTAGGCAGCCCCAGCAAAGCCCTTTGGTTACTATAATCTGACATTATACATACATACATGTAGTGTGTATACAGGTATATAAATGCACATACACATTACTTGTATGTATACAGTGTGTGTACATATATATACACACACACATATACTGTGTCATTTCAGTTGTGTTCCAATTCTTCATGATCTTCATTTGGGGTTCTCTTGGCAAAGGTACTTCAGTGGTTTACCATTTCCTTCTCCAGTTCATTTTACACATGAGGAAACTGAGGTAAGTAGGGTTAAGTGACTGTCCTGGGTCATAGGTAGGCAGTATCTGAGGCCAGATTTTGACTCAGTCCTTCCTGACTCTATGCCCAGCGTTCTGTCCACTTTCCACCTAGCTGACCATGTGTATTTGTGTGTGCATGTAGATACATAAATATATATGCATATATAAAACATTCCAAGAAGGAAAAACAGAAAATATTTTAAGTGAATGGTAAACTGATTTTGCAGAAATGAGTAAGTCACAGAGGGAAGTAGTTAGAAATACAGCTGGAAATGTAGACGGAAATCAGATTGTAGAGGCCATTAAATGGCAGGCTATGAATGGCATACCACGGGTAAAGAGGAGGCATTGAAGAGTTTGTGCAGGTACATAACATTTTGAATGCAATGCATGAGGAAGAATAACCTCTGGGCAATTTATAGACTGGGTAGAGAGTGGAAAGCCTAGGGTCAGGAAGCACAAAAGTAGGTTTTTGCAATAAGTATAGTACCTTGGATAGTAGAACCTATGGCAAATTAAGCTGTAAATTATCCCCTTCCAAAACAAATAAACAAAACCATTTTAAACAGGTGAAACTGGGTTAAAATGAACGTGAATGACAGTCTTAAACAGCAGAAGCAGTCATAAAATATGTAGCCTCTGTGTAGGTAGAGGAAAAAGTCCCAAGTGCTGCAGATAGCGCCTTTGGAGGGGCATCACAGGCAATTATATGAATTTCTGATCTTGGTTACCTCCAGCTTATCAAGCCATCATATTCTCTAATCTCTAATGCTACTGCGCTCCCCAACCCCCACCCAAATCACCCATTTTGTATGTGTTTCGTCTTTGTTTAGCTAGTACACGCTTTCTTCTCTAGTGGAACGTAAACAATTTTTGTCTTCAAGTCCCCAGCACCCAGCATAGAACCTGGCACACAAATGATTATTAATTGACTACTTGATTAATTACCCCCTGCTTCCTAACACAGGTATCATGCTACTAATTAACCAACCAATAGCTTGAAACTTCCAAAAGTGTGAAACTCAAGATCATCACATTCATTTGCCATGTGATAAGAGTTAGGACAGTACAAAAAAAACACAAAAAAAAATAGATTCAAGAGACATTAAAAAGCAACTATGATTACATGGATTCACACAGATGTGTATGTCTTGCTACCCAAAACCTAACTACGTGTAATATTAATGGTCCCTGTTTTCAAATATTCAAATGAGTCCATGATCTCATTGGTATATATCCATCTTCAAAGATTCAGATCACAGTCTTGCTCCCACTGATTCTGATCCAATGACATTGGACTTCTTGCTGTTCCTCATTTAAGACACTCCATCTGGGGAGGCTAGGTGGCACAGTGAATAGAGCACCGGCTCTGGAGTCAGGAGAACCTGAGTTCAAATTTGATCTCGGACAAGTCGCTTAGCCCCAATTGCTCTGCCTTCCCCCCTCTCCAAAAAGCAAAAAAAAAAAAAAAAAGAAGATACTCCATCTTCCCACTCTAGAAGGCCTGAGTTCAAATCCAACCTCAGACACTTATCAGCTATGTAACCCCAAAAAAGTCATTTAACCTCCATTTGCCTCAGTTCTCTCATCTCCCATGATTGTACATGGAGGCTCAAATGAGATATTTGTGAAGGGCTTAGTACAGTGCCTACACAGTAAAAATGTGTGTTTCCTTCTTTCCTTCCTCTAGGCATTCATTGACTGTCTCCTATTAATGAAATTTTTTCTCCTCATATCTGCCTCCTAGTTTTCTTCGAGTCCCAGCTAAAAATCTCACATTTCTACAAGAAAGCTTCCCCACTCTTCATTAATTCTTATGCCTTCCCTCTGTTGATTATCTCTAATTTTTCCTGTATGTAGATCCTTTACATGTTTTCTCTCCCATTAGACCTAAATTCCTTGGTAATAGGGACTGGTTTTTGCCTGTCTTTCTATCACGTTGACTTATCATGTTATTGTAACTAGCTCTCAATGTTCACTGCCTATTGACAATAAATCCATGTCAACCTCTGCAATTCTTGTCCTTCCATACTGTTGACACAAGGAGCCCACCAGTTGTGCTCAGAGTCTTGCTGACTTTCTATTCTCCATTGGGGCTTATAGGGACCCGTCCAACAATTCTTTCTCACTCTTACTACATAACCAGACTTTCTTCTCTTTTGATCACACATTGCATTGATGATGTCCTTTACTCCAGTTCTACTTTGCAGTAGCTGATTTGTTAAGTGCTGCTCCCTACTCCCACTCACAGTGCACTGATTCATGGTTCTCTGGTAATCAAATTTAATTCTTCACAGACTATAATGTCCCATGGTCTTATGAGAAAATCTTCAAGTTAAGTATCAGTTCTCTCCCCAAAAAATCAGAATTAAATAAATAAGTTCTATAATATTTAATTTTTCAAACAATAATAATAGAAATTGTTCCCATAAAGTAATTCCTTGAGTACCCTTAGGTCCTATAACAGAATTTTCTTTTGTTCCTAGCTTATTGTAATTTAAAATAAAAGAAAATTGGTCATTTTGTCTCAGGACGCCTTTATACCTTGAAAGTTATTGAAAACCCTGAAGAGATTTTGTTCATGTGGGGTATATCTATTCATATTTGCAATTTTAGAAATTAAAAGTGATAACTTTTAAAATTGTATTAATTCATTTAAAAATAATAAGTTATATTTTAACATAAATAGCATATTTTTGAAAAATAATTATATTTTCCAAAAGAATTAGTGAGGAATGGTACTGTTTGGCTTATTTTTTGTAAATCTATTAATGGTAGATATATTTTCATATCTCTTTCTAGTCAATCTATTATACATGGTTTTTGTTGAAATATATGAAGAAAATCCAGCCTCACAAAAATAGGGAGATGGAAAAGAAAGCAGGAAAAGGGCAAATAATGTATTAGTATTATTATGAAAATAGTTTTTACTTTGAGGATCCCCTGAAAGGACGAGGGGCCATGCCCACAAGGCACCCATGCCTTGACTACACCCCAACTTTGAAGGCCTCCACTTAGTTATATATAACTCTGACCACTACCCAACTCTAAGATGTTGTGAGTACCAGTCAATCTGTTCTTTTCTTTTGGAATTTCAGGGTAACTGTTCCCCAACTACCTTTCAGTTCTTTACCCTGTGTAGGTCATGCCCATTTTTTTTATATCTGTACCTAGAAATGTCTTTGTTTTGACTGTATCCTCCAATCAAACCTTTTGGCCTGCCCCTCCTCCATTTAATCTTTTCATTTGGGTTTCATTGAATCACTTTTACCAAAAAAAATTATTTTAGTAAAGCAAAATATTTAGAAAAACATTTACAGTAAGTATCATGAACTATTTTAGCTGAGCCTCACCTATGTAGAACAATAAAGCACTGGAGTAAAAGGCCTTAGGGCAGCTAGGAGTCACAATGGATAAGAGCACAGGGCCGGGAGTCAGAAAGAGCTGTGTTCAAATCCAGCCCAGATAACAGCTGTGTGACCCTGGGCAAGTCACTTAACCCTGTTTGCCTCAGTTCCTCATCAGTAAAATGAGAACACATTGGAGAAGAAAATGGTAAAACAATACTTTTGCCAAGAAAACTTGACAAAGTCCACGGAATCATATAGAGTTAGATGTGACTGAATGACTGAACAAGAAAAAAGGGCCTTAAACATAATATACTGAAATATTTCTGTGTGAGTATATAAAACCTAGAGAGAACGTGGTACCTAGTCTTTATGAAGAATTTCGGAAATTTAGAAAATAATAGAATTGGAACTGAAAGGGAAAGAGACCTGATGAATTCTGAGTACAAATTGAAATATAATTTTTTCACTTTATTTTTCTTGCCTTTTTTGCAACATACCTAATATGGAAATGTTTTGCATAATTTCACATGTATAACTGATATATTGCTTGCTTTCTCTCTAGGTGGAGGAGGGAAGAGAGAATTTGGAACTCAAAAAATTTCTAAAGAATTTTTTTAAATAAATAATAAATTTCAGGGGGAGAAGGAAGGGAACTGAAAGTGACCTCAGAAGTCATCCCGTCCAACTTTCATATTATAAATGAAGACGTAAATTATTCTCCCCAAGTCATCCAGGTAGTAAATGGAAGTGTGGAGATTCAAACTCATATCTTCTCATTTGAACACTCCATTACCTGTGCTGCCTCCTTTCATTAAAAATACAATACAAGAGTGATTGCATATATTTTAATTATTGGTAACTCAATATTAAAATCCTCTGATAAAAAAAATTCTTACCTTCCTCAAACCCATTACATTTGATGTGTTTTAATGGGCATGGTCATCCTTTACTGACTTGATTTGCAAAAATGGTACCCATTACACACAATCATTTCATTGCCTATCTCACATTTCTGGTGAGCTTTTACCTTTTGTCTTATAGGATTATGGGACTTAAACATGGAAGGATCCTTAGACATCAAAGGATCATGAGACTATAAAATCTAGAAGTAGAAGGGACCTTAAAAGGAAGAGAGGGTAAGGAAGGGAATAAACACTGATATAGTATCTACTATGTGGTAGGCATTGCACTAAGCACTTTTTAGCAGTACTATCTCATTTGATAATCACAATAACCCTGGGAAGTAGGTGTTATTATTATCCCTATTTTACATTTGGGGAAACTGAGTCAGGTTGCTCCACATCACACAGCTGGTAAGTGTCTGAGGTCGAATATGAACTTGGGACTTCCTGAGTCCAAGCCCAGTGTTCTACTTATAGCTGAGAAAATTGAGGCTGAGAAAGAATAAGATACTTGTTTTCAATCACATAATGACAGGTAGAACTGGGATTGGAACCCAAGTCTTCTGATTCTAAATTTAATGTTCTTTCTACCATACTATTTTACCTCCCCAGTCATCAAGTCTAATATTTTCATTTCACAGGAGAGATAATTAAGATTCAGAAAAGTCAAATGACTTAGCCAAGGTCACATAAGCAACAAATGACAGATTCAGGGTTCTACTATTTTATCACCCTACCATGTATGTATGCTGTCTTGATAATTTCCAACTTCCATTCATAAACCACTTCATAGGCCTACAAGCATTTGCTAAATGCTTCCATGTTAGGCACAGAGTTCAGATGTTCAGGTTACAAAGAAAGGCAAAAACATGGTCCCTAACCTAAAGTAGCTCATATCCTAATAAAGGAGAGAAAACACTGTGTACATAAAAGAGATTTACAGGGTAAATTACAGCTAATCTCAGAGGAGAAGCACTATCAGTGGGGGGGGGGAGGACTAACAAAGGTCTCTTGTAGAAATAATCTTGACTTTCAAAATATACTGTCTTCAAATTGCCAACTATTCCCTTTTCTATACTCTTCCACACACTCTATTAGCTAAGTCCTATGAGAATCCATGGGCAGCTAGGTAGCACAATACATAGAGTGATAGTCCTAGAGTCAGGAAGATTCATCTTCATGGATTCAAATCCAGACTCAGATACTTAGTAGCTGTGTGACCCTGGCTAAATCACTTAATCCTGTTTGCCTCAGTTTCCTCATCTATAAAACGAGCTGGAGAAGGCAATGGCAAACCACTCCAATATTTTTGCCAAGAAAATCCCAAATACAGTCATAAAGAATTGGACAGGAACTAAAATGACTGAACTACAATGAGAATCCATACCAAAAATGCTACTGATCAAATGGAGAATTTGTCAGATGAGTTCAATAGATAGAAAAATATTTGCATTGGTCACACTATTATCATCTTTAAAATTCCTGTAACTCTCTTGGGGCTATAGTTAACCATCTACTCATTTAATGAGACAAAATGCATTTTTTTAAGTGCTATGTTAGGTAGCAGCTATATAAAAACAAAAGGGAGACCATTCCTGCTTTCAAGGACTTTATATTCTGGGCAGGGGCGGGGGGGAAGAGGAATGTATGTTCACAGATAGGTAAATAATTTTATATGTGTGTATAAGAGGAATGTATGTTCACAGATACGTAAATAATTTTATATGTGTGTATAAGCAATGAAATAATCACGTATAAAGTGGACCATTTTTTCAAACCCACACAGAGCAAGGGTGTCTGGATATACGTCTTCATCTATAAGCAGTGAAGTAGCATAGTAGACTTGGATAGTGCAGTGGACATGGAGTTAGTAAGACCTAAGTTTGAGTGCTGCCTGACACATTTACTTCCTTATGTGACCCTGAGAAAGTCACTTGACCTTCTCGGACTGAGTATCCTCATCTGTAAAAAGATAATATTAATCTTATTTAAGAGAACTACTGATAAGGATCAATTGAGGGAATAGATCTAAAGCACTTTCCAAATGTTATGGGGATATGCAAATGTTAGCTATTATAGTCTTGTAGGCCCAGGTCTTCTATTCTCTAGCTATATGGTCTTGAAGAAATCTTGTTTCCTTAAACTGCCCTTGTAGATTAGTTCTTTTAATAGCATCTCTCTCTAGGTGGGAGGGTAACTCTATGAGATTTATCCAAGCAAGGAATTCTATCGTATGCTCTTTCTTTTGTTGCCATGCAAAGTAGATTGCAACTGTCATTACTTCTCATGTTATCGTTTCTTTTTATGTGAATTTTGCCTCCATCTATCACTTCTGTTAAAAAGTAATCCCATAACATCTGATTCCATAACATCTGTTTCCTGAAGGTTTCCAGGATGTTTGGCACTTGTTTTTTAATGATTCTGATGTGCCCATAGCCCTGCATCCAGCAGCAGAAACCTCTCCTTTCTTCCTTCCCCAATCTCCCAGTATAAGCTGCTGATTGAACCTCCTGGCATAGTAGGAAAAAACACCGACTTTGGAGTCATGAGACTGGCTCAAATCCTCTCTCTATCACACACTACATGTGACCTCAGATAGGTTAATCCTGTACTATGTGGAAAATATTGTATAAGTCACTGAGAATAAAACACAATAAAAAAAATAAATGAGACAATCCTTACTCTCGAGGAATTTATTCTGATTCTCAATTTCTTCACCTGTACTAGCTGGGTAACCCTGGGTTGAACTAGATAGTCTCTAATACGCCTTCTAAATTCTGGATCAGTATGCTGTTCATCCTTTATTTTCAAAGAGAACCAATGACATCATGGGGTGACTTAAAGAGGTGCCTAGAACTCTGAAAAGGTAAATTACCTACCTAGGGTCACACAGATATGTGTTAGAGGAGGGAATTGAACCCAACTCTCAGTGGTTTCAAGGCCAGCTGTCTCTTTACCAAATTATGTTACTTCTCTTCAGCCATACTTCAGTATCTCCATAAATAAATCAATACAATGTGTGAACTGTATTGAAGTAGGCAGAGTTGCACAGTGATCAACCTCACTCTCTCTTCCAGAGTCATCTAAGTCCATCAGCAATACAAAAGTCAAGATGACTGGTAGTGCCTCAGGATGCACTTGATGACCTTAGCATTTTTGATAACCAAGCTCTAGCCACTCCATGGCACCTGCTTCAGCTGCCTTCATGAGCACTGGAATAAATTGTTCTCATCTGCCCATTCTGCTAAAAAATTCTTCACGTTTGGGGTAAACATCTCCCTAACTCACCAATAGATTTGAGTACTATTGGTTACCCTCAACCTGGTTTAGCCCATGGATGGAGACAAATTACTGGGGTGTGACTGCTGCCTGCTATAGATTCTAGGAATCACAGGTAAGAGTTGGGTGATAGGTGGGCACCAAAGGTGGATGAGTAGCCCTGAAAAGAGATGAGCAAGCCCTCACACCAGAGGTGCTCGTCCTCCCTGAATACCCAATATACCCACAAGCTAAAGAGACAGTGAAGAAAATGAATGACTTTTGCTCTCTGTAGGATAGTATCAGGGATAGGAACTGGCCCTGTAATTTCATTGATATAGAAAATTCCCAAGTGAGCAAAATCCTTCCACCCATGTAGGGTCAGCATGTTATCTGCAGCTTATGGTGTTAAAGAGGTGCCTAGAATTCTGAAAAGGTAAATTACCTGCCTAGGGTCACACAGATATGTGTCAGAGGAGGGATTTGAACCTAACTCTCAGTGGTTTCAACACCAGCTGTCTCTTTACCAAATTATGTTACTTCTCTTCATCCATACTTCAGTATCTCCATAAATAAATCAACTGTAAAACTGTGATAGTTACTTGAGATAGTTGTTTTGAGGACAACTCTTTGCAAATCTTAATGAAGTATAGACATGTTAAATTATTGTTGTTATTCTTAGTGGTGGTACAATGGTGATTTTATTAAGTGATTTAGGCTTAAACATTGTTTTTGTCAATAGCTAAATTCCACTCTTACTCCAAGATTATATAATGGGGCCATTTTTATTTCAATAACTCACTTTTCAAAATATGATTGCAAAACATATCTGGGATACCCAAAAGACTTCAAATGAATAGAGGTAATGTTGGAAACTATCCTTGATATTTTGAAGGAAAAATGTATTTTAAATCTATCTGTTACTTAGAGTATAAGGTATACACCTTTTTTGTCATTCTTATTTAACTGAGAGTTTATAGACCTGCCATATGGTAGAATGTTCACTTGCCTGCATATAATAAAAAGAAAATGACCTGGATTTGAACATTTTCTTGAAAAGGACCCACAAAAGTTATGTTTTGAAAATGGATGAAATCCCATCTTGTCTTTGAGCTGCCTTTCAAAACATTGAGCCTTTTGCCACATACTCTATTAGCTATTTATATTTCCAACCTGTGATATCCGACTCCTGTTTGTGTAATTCCCATCTTTTGTTCACAAGACTTTTCCCTTTACAATACCTCCATTCAGAGAAGGGTATGTCTCTGAATTGTCAAGAAGGACTTTGTTCTGATAAAGATAGCATGATAGTGTTTCAAGACTTTCTGCTAGAAATTTACAAATTAATGCCATATTGGAGAATATTGGGTGTGAATGAGCATGACAAGTGGAACTTCATTAAGTACCATGTGAGCATTTTTGAAGTTTTGTCATTGAAAGGATAGAAATATTTCATTGGCAATGAGTAATAATGACAAAGAATTAATGAAATTCCTGAAAGTTGGAACAATTTTACACAGTTTAGTATAGAATCACTTTAAGAAAAACCAAGAGCAGCAGGGGGTGGAGCCAAGATGGCGGCATAGAAACAACAAGGTTCCGCAGCTCCCATACAGCCACCCTAAATACCCATAAATATGACCCTAAACAAATTCTAAGGCTCTCAAACTCACAAAAATACAGAAAACACATCTCTTGCTGAAGGCAGCTCAGCAGAAGGGGATCATCGTAGCAGGCTGTGAGCCAAGGCCAACCCGGCCTGAAACCAAAACTGTGGCCAGGCCCCAGGGCAATCAGGAGGAGCTGAGCCTCCCAAGCTGCAGCTTGAGTCTACCTGGGGGAGCAGATCTACAGTACCTCAAGGGATCTTCACATCTAGCAAGCCAGGATTAGAAATGATCAGTGAAAGAGGAACTTTCAAGCTGAACTTGGGGGAGGAAAAGCAGTTTGGCCAGTCTGGCCCCAGGGCAAGGAAGCAGTGGGGGAAGGGCAGGAACTGCAGTAACCAGGGGCTGCCCCCACGAGGCTGCTTCAGAGCCTTTGGCCTGCAACCCCATAGAGGGGGCTGAGATGATTGAGCAGGGCTGAGTGCTCTAGCGTTGAGCAGCCTGGATGCAGATTATGGTCTTGGATGGTGGTCCTGGGGTGCACTTTCAGCAAGCCAAAGCTGGGGGGGCTGTAACAGCCCCCAATAGCTCCAGCTGCTGGGAAAACCCCAGCGATTTGGAACAGAGCTTTCCCCCCTGGAAGCAGAGTTCTACAAAGCTAAAAAAAAAAAACAATTAATTGACTGGCCAACATGAGGAAAAGGAAGCAAAATAAGAACAGCAATAAAACTCTAGAATCCTTTTTTGTGGACAAAAAGGATCAAAGCATGGAACGGGAAGAAGACAACACAGTCAGAACTCCCACAGCAAATGCTTCCAAGACTCTTGAACAATGCCTAGAAGCTATAGATCAACTGAAAAAGTACTTTGAAAACCAAATAAGAGAAGTGGAGGAAAAATTGGGAAGAGAAATGAGAACTAGGCAAGAAAATCATGAAAAGAGAGTCAACAACATGACTGAAGAAAACAACACTTTAAAGA
>JAQQSW010018847.1:0-11165 GCA_028646575.1 Pseudocheirus occidentalis | reverse complement strand
GAGGAGGAGGAGGGGGAGGAGGAGGAGGAGGAAGAAGAAGAGGAGGAGGAGGAAGAGGAGGAGGAGGAGGAGGAAGAAGAGGAGAAGGAGGAGGAAGAAGAGAAGGAGGAAGAAGAGGAGGAGGAGGAAGAAGAGGAAGAGAAGGAGGAGGAAGAGGAGGAGGAGGAAGAAGAGGAAGAGAAGGAGGAGGAAGAGGAGGAGGAAGAAGAGGAGGAAGAGGAGGAAGAAGAAGAGGAGGAATCGGAGGAGGAGGAGGAGGAAGAGGACGACGACGAGAACGAGGACGAGGAGGACGAGGAGGAGATGGAGGAAGAAGAGGCTTACCAGGAGGCAGAGCAGCAGCCCGGCCAGGACCACCCAGCCCTAGACAGCCCTCTCACCAGCCCAGAAACACCCGAAGAAGAACCAGAAAACCTTTTGAACTGTGATTTTTTAACCCGGGAACGGAGGATCGTCCGAAAGCTTCAAGAAAGATTCCCATTGATTGTGCAGAAAGTTCTATGTTAGTCTGAGAGGGAAAGGATGAATGTGATGGAACTGATTCTTTGGCTAAAATGAAATTAGCAGCTAAAAAAAAAATCTAATATAAAAGTGAGTTCCATGAATAAATATTATCTATGCACACCCCTTCTTTGTAAAATTGTAAGATGATTAAAAACATTAATGTTGTTTGTGTGTGAATAATGGGTAGGGGGAGGGAGGTCCCCAGTGAGGACAGTAGTCACAATTGCTTCAATAGGAGCCTTTTTTTAAATAGGGCAATTTATATATATATGTTTTTTTCTTCCCTCCCCCCCCCCATTCCCACTACCCCCGTCTGCTACCGGCTCCCCAACCCAGAGAATTCTAGCACTTTTTTGGTCTTTTTTTTTTTTTTTTTTTTTTTGCCTATCCAAATGCTGGAGGAAAAAAAAAATACTGCAGAAGGCCCTCAAGGTAATAGGTCTTCTAGCATTTTTTTTTTGGTTGTTGTTTGTTTTTTTGCTCTTTAAATTTAAGCAACACTGGAATATTAAAAATTTTAAAGTATATTACCGTGGCACTGCTCATTGGATGCATGAAACATTCCCCACTGGTCCTTTTTGAAAGTAGTTCAGGGGGAGGAATTCTCTGTTTTGCTACGTAGCTTTTGCCCCCCCCCCCCACAATAGACTTTGCAACGTGAGAGCTCATTTTTGGTGGGTTTTATTGTGGTAACCCATGGATGGTGTCTTGTGGTATTGCTTATTTGTAATTCTTGTTCCACAGTGCCATGGATCTTCCTCAGAAGAACATGAAGTTGCTTCTGTGTATATGGTTCTCTGCCATGGCCTCAGCAATCCATAATCCATGAATGGAGAGGATTCCCCATGGTCAGATATCAAGTACTGCAACTTGCACATCTGGTTAAATTCCCAGGTAACTGCTAAAAACAATGGAGCATAGAGATGTTTAAGCGGTGCTTCCTGGATGGATAAGTTCAGAGGATCCATGGTGAATGGTTTTTGAAGAATGGATGTTTTTTTTTCTTTTTGAAAGATCACTTTTGGCCTTTTATAAGGGGGAGGAACATCTAATTTTATTTTTATTTTCCAGTTTTGTAGGTTTTTAAATTTTATTTTTCTTTTCTGAAAAAGAGAGACTATGAATACAAAGGCCAGTTCAGGTGTATGTGAGAGTGCATGTTTTATTAAGATAAATTCTGAAAAACAATGTTGTTTTTTCTACCCAGGCATTCATTCAAATTTTTAGAAATGAATACTTTTCCCCAAAAAATTTTGATTTCCATAATTTACTTAGCAGGTCTCTACAATATCTTTCTGATGTAACCCACAGATGAAGAATACTCTAGAGCATGTATACATACTCACTTAAAAACTCTCAACTGCAGATGATGTATTTAGGAAAAAAGAGAAGAAAACTAATATTCAGGAGGACACAAACATTGTTTAAGAGACAACTGTATCCAGATATGGTGGCACATGCCCCCTGTTTTCCATGCTTACTGGGGAGATTGCGCTTGAACAACTATAATATGTGACTTCCCCCCAGGGTTGGGGAGCTTGGGCAGCCAAGAACCTAGAAGGCCGTCGTGTGTGGCTTAGAAGCCTCAGGTTCCCCACCCTTGCTTTTAGCCTAGCAGGTGTCTCTTCTGAATCTGGCATTCCTGCTCATATGGTAAGGTCCAGGGGGCTATGAGGCTATGAGGCCACCTAAAGAGTAGGGTAACTAGGTCAGAATATACAGGCAAAGTCAAAGCTCCTGTTGTACATCAAAATCAATATTGGGATTAGAATTCTTGAGTGTCAGTTCTACACTTTCTAGTCTGAGCAAGATACAGATATCCAATCTAAAAAAAATGAAAATAAACTTTGGCAGCATAATAACTTAAAATCGTAAACCTTTAGAACTAGAAGGAGACCTTAGAAAACCATCTGTTTGTTTTACAGATGAGGAAGCAGGACTAGGGAGGTAAATATGCTCATTCAAGGGTCATATACGCAAGAAAGGAAGAAGCAAAATTGGAACCCTCCTTACTCAAACCAATTTTTCCACTGCATCATCTGACATAATCATAAATGGGTTCTAATATCTATTTGATTTTTTTATCAAAGTGACAACAGCCTGATAGATATTTTTACTTATAAAGCTAAATATTTTAGAACTGATCATGGATCTGATTTGAGCCCCTATGTCACTTCTAACATTTTGTAAGAGATTAAAATCTGTACCTTTCTGATAATTATGTAGCCTCTTACAACAGGATTCTCCGAAGTTATAGAATTTAGAATTTGGGGAATATTAGATGCTGTCTGTAGAGGACAGCACAGTGGACACAGTAGGTTGAGAACTGCTCTGATATACAGTGGACTTCCAGCCATCCCGCAGTAACTCAACAGTAACCAACATTTTACTCATTTAAGATCTGCGAAGTTTTCTTCCCACAACAACTTTCTCAGGTGCATAAGGTAAGTATTATTAAATCCTTTTTTTTAAACACAGATAAGTAAACATATTCCAAAAGGTAAAATTATATCATGTGAGGGGCAAGCATTCCAGATCTAATTTCCAAATTTGCTGTTCTGTGCCATATATCATCCTGATGAAAATCTTTATACATAAGGTCATGAAATTTAGACTTGAAGTTATATAGACCAGGAGATCTCCAAGTGTGATTCAGGTCTTTCAGGTCTTTCAAGTGATCTGTGAAGTCAAAACTAATTTTTTTAATAAACACTAAGGCATTTTCATTTCTCCTGTGGTAAAAATCAACATAAGACTCAAAGAAGCTCTTTGGCAAGGAGGGCTCATCAATAATTTTTAAGAGTGAGACCAAAAAAAAATTGAGAATGTTCAACCATGTGATAGCATTTTTAGACATGGTTCAGTTGATACTAATTGAACATTGAAGGATAATAGATCACAAGGTGGGAAGGTCCTCTCATTTCATATATGAGGAAACCAAGACCCCTGGGAAATTAAGTGACTTGACTTGCCAATGTGAGATGGCAACTAAGTGTCAAAGGTGGAATTTGAACCCAGGTCAGGTCCACTACTTAACCAGTGATTTCATGAATAGTGTGTTATGTCCATTGCAGGCAAAGATTGTTAAATTGGTCTTTGTATTTCCCCTGCTTAGCACAGTACCCAGCTGATTAAGTAGATTTGGTGCTTTGTAAATGTTTAATGTGTTATGTATGTACATACAAACACGGATAGATAGATTGACTGGAATAAAGAGATAGAATGGAATAGATAAAACAGGATAGATAGGATAGACTGGATTGGGATAGATAGATTAGATAGATAGATAGATAGAAACAAAGAAAGAAACAAAGAAACAAAGAAAGATGATAGATATGCTAAAATTTTAGGTCGTGAATTTTAAAGAAAAAAATGCAATTCTGTAATCTAGAGATTCAAGCCTGAAAAAAAAAATCAGAATTCCGAATTTAAATTTGTTTAAAGAAGTCAGATTATCTATTTAACTAAAAAAATCAGAATTTATAATATCACAGAATTTAGATTCTGAATATATCTCAGTCCAATACAATGAATGATTGTGGAGGGTGGTGGGTGGTGGTGGAGTTAGGGGGCATAGTAGATAGATTGCTGGGCCTAGAGTCAGAAAGACTCATCTTTCTGATTTCAAATCCAGACTCAGACACTTACTAGCTATATGACCTTGGTCAAGTCACTTAACCCTGTTAGCCTCAGTTTCCTCATCTGTAAAATGACCTGGGGAAGGAAATGGCAAAGCACTCCAGTGTCTTTTCCAAGAAAATGGGGTGGCAAAGAGACCCTCCTGTCTACCATCCCCAGGTTCTTCGGATGATGGACATGTTGGATGGAAGATATTTTTGTTACAGAAGAGGCACACACCATAGTCTTCTTTTTTTCAATTACCTTTTGTGTCTTCATACTTTAAGGATCTGGATAGAAACTAAATCAAGGCATAAAGACTCTCTCCTGTTAGAACTGTAGCCTCTTGTTCTTTGATTAGTTTGCTTAAGATATATGACATGCCTCCAAGGCACCACAGTCCAACATTTATTTAGAAATAGGTGTGGGGTGGCTAGATGGCTCAGTGAATAAAAGCACCTGTCCTGGAGTCAGGAGGACCTGAGTCCAAATGCAGCCTCAGACACTTAATACTTACTAGCTGTATGACCTTGGGTAAGTCACTTAACTCCAATTGCCTTGCCCTTCCCCCTCCAAAAAACAAAGGCACACACACACAAAAAGAAATAGGTGTACTTATAACTTATTTGATATAGGGGATTCCCAAATAAGGAATGTCCTCTTCCATTGCAGGGCTGCACCTTCTTTTAAATGTCTTATAGAATTACCTAGAGTCCTGAGTGATGAAGGGACTTGCCCAGGGTCACACCCATATGGGTCACTAAGGGTGACTAAAGACAAAGACAAAACAAAAGTGCAAACAAAATAAAAAGGAAGAAAGATAAACAAAAACAGAAAGGCTGTGGATGTTTCTCTACAGAAACAGAGATTTTCATTCTTGAAAGAGATTATGATGATGTATCAGTCCTATGTCTAGTTGCTTCTGGGCATGCTCTTAAGGAAACGATCCTTTCAGCATGTTTTTGGATTCTTCAAATCGCCTGGTTCTTCTCATGATGGTTTAAAGTCCGGATGATGTTTCAGCCAGATAAGCTTGGTAGTGATTCTTAGGCAAGGTCTGCTATTCTCATAATACCGTTATAAAATATTTCTATCCCATGTAGCTTCTGGTTAAACAGAGAAAGCCAAACAATGCAGTCACCATTACACAGGTGAAGAATTGAACCCCCTGGTTAGATAGAGGACATTGGTGCTTATTCAGAATTAAAACAGCAACAGCAACAACTGAACAGACAAAAACATAGGAAGTAAAAGCAGCACCACCTTTATTGACTCTGTCTTTCAAATGCCAAAAATGTATAACCAGCAATATTTCAGCCAAAAAGGATGCTCATGTTGACCATGACTATCTCAAATCACAGAATCAATAGCCAGGCTTTATAAAGATGGTAGATGCCAGGAAACCAGATGTATAGTGTCTAAAATTATATGAAGGTGGTGCTTTGGAAAGCAAAATGCCTGAGAGATATCTGAATGTGATTCTTCTCCTAGAAGTGTCTATTATTCTGTAATTTGCATGAATGAAGGGGGAAAACCAACAAACAACTAACCCTATATTTGATGGTGACAAAATATTATTTTGGACACATATATACTGAAAAAAATCTTCTAAAAGAAGGTACCAAGATCAGGACTAGGTCCAAACTTAATGGTTACCAGAATTCTCACTGTACGCAATTTTTGGCAGGAGAAAAATCCCTTTAATTTATCATTTTGAGAATGATACCAAGGACATCAAGATATAGTATTCTTTGAAGCCAATAGGGTTTTATATTTCTCCATTTATTTCTCTGCCATCTTGGCTTTTGATATAACTGCCACATTGGGTAACATTTCACTAGTTCATCCCCTTTTAAGACCTTCAATAATAAAAAAAATCTTATTTGAATAACATATCCAGAGCTTAGCATGGTGCCTAGCAGATATTAAATGCTTAATAATTGCTTGCTGACTGAAAACAATATTCTGCACACACCAGAAACTATAGAAGTCAACTGAATGTTATATTCCTAATACCAAAGGGACTCCATATGTAACCCAGAATGAGAGATCCAACAAATCAGATTCTAATAATTGATGGAAAAGATGAACAGTCAATAAAAGAGAGGCTTTGAAACATTGATACACACAAAGAGACAGACATGAGGAGATTATCCAACTTGCAAAAACCTAACATAAATAAAAGAATGGTAAAGAAAGCACAATAATAACTTAGCCCCTCTTCAGAAACTATTGAATAACAGAGACAAAAAAAATGGGAAAGGGACATCTATGGGGTAAATTAAACAAATAATACCAGAGATATCATTTAGAGATTTCTCTCTAAAAGTAAGGGCATAGAGTAAAGCAGTATTTAAAGGCATAGAAATGGTGAAGAGATCTGAAATATCATGGACTAAATCTCATAATCCTCACCTCTCTTTACGGGGAAATCATTGGATTTGTAAACTGCAGGCAGTCAACAAGCCTTTATTAAATACCCAGTCTGTGCTACATACTATTTTAAAAGCAATTCATGATGTCATGGAGATCATAGGATAATGGGGGAGATAACCTGCTAAAAAAAATTGTGTTCAAACAGGATATTAATTGGGATAAATTTGGGGTAGTGTTAGAGGGAAGAAAGCACTAATATTGAGGGGAGTTGGGAAAGTCTGTAGAGAGGGGGATTTAAGCTGGCATTTAACTTAAGGGAAGTTAGAATGAGCAGGAGGTGGAGATGAGAACAGAAAATGCCAAGATTCCAGGAATGGGGAACCACCAGTGAAAATGTTTGTAGTCAGGAGATGGAATGGCAAGTCTGATGATGTAGTGGGGTGGAATACAGCAGGAGGGGAGATTAAGATTTAAGATTGTAAACATAGAAAGGGAAAGGCTTCAAAGGGTTTTAAAAGCCAAAGGATTTTATATTTGATCCTGGAAGAAATATGGAGCCAGTAGAGCTTATGAAGAATAAGGTGATTTAGTTCCACCAGTTCTTTAGGAAGATTAGTTTAACACCTAAGATGGCTTGGAATGAGGAGATACATCAATCAGTAGACTATGAAATACTTTAGATATGAAGTGATGAAGACCTGAACAAGGGTGGTGGCCAGTGTCAGAGGAGAGAAATGGGCATATATGAAAGAGGTTATGAAGAGAAGAAATGAGAGTTGACAATTAACAGGATGTTGGGGGTGAGAAAGAGAGGAAGGAGACAAGGACTGAGAGTCTAGGTGACTGAGGATAGTTGGTTTCTCAACAGTGAGGTCGTGCCATAGAGCATAGTTGGGGACCTAGACTCAGAAAGGGTCGTCCTCCTGAGTTCAAATTGGCCTCAGACTCATACCTGTGTGACTTTGGGCAAGTTTACTTCACCCTGTTTGCCTCAGTTTTACTAATCTTTAAAATGAGCTGGAGAAGGAAATGGCAAAAGATTCCAGTATCTTTGCCAAGAAAACTCCACATTGGGGTCAAGAAAAGTTGGCTATGACTGAAAACCAACTCAACAACCATAATAGGAAATTTAAGAAGAGGGAAGGGTTTGTGGGAAAACATAACAAGTTTAAGATGTCTATGAGAAATCCAGTTTCAGATGTTCAACAGACTATTAGATATGCGAGAATAGACTTCATGGAAGAGGTTTGGGCTAGAAAAATAAATCTGAGAATCATTTACATAGAGTTTATTATGTATTGAATCTGTAGGCAGTGAAGAGATTAAGAACTAGAGTATCTAAGGAAAGGGTTGGCAAATAGTTGGGGTGAGGGCGGGGGAAGAAGTCAAGGGGACGGTAAGGATAAGGGAAAGAGACGTGGTAATGAAGTTGCCTTAAAATGGATTAAGCAAAAATAATTGTAGAGATAACATTTGCTGTCTGGAAGAATCAAATGAAGGGTTTTTGAGGATGGAAGAGTCATGGGTATGTGTAGCAAGCTCCAGAAAGTTAGAAGAATGTAAAGGGAAGGGGAGAGAGTGGAATCTGGGACTCTAGTGAGGATGCTATTGTGATGGTCCAGCACAGAGGCTTTAAGAATCCTGTTAGTTTGTTGTTGTCCATTCTCGAAGAGGGCCAAAATGACTTCATTATATAGAGTGCGTCCAATTATAGCTGATCAGAGCAATATGACCCCAGGATATTCTGCCACAGATTGGGTGCAAATAGTGTGTGCGAATATTTGGGGTGGATTCTCTAAATGCCCTCATCTCGTGCTTCCTTCGAGCTACCTCAATTCTGCTCTGCTCATAGAGCACAGCACCTCCTCTGATGTGGGTACGCCATGCGGGACAGTCTTGTGCCAGTGTCTCCCATGCCACACAATCAATTCCAAAGTTCTTAAGAGAAAACTTGAGTGTCCTTGTATCGCTTCTTCTGACCACCATGTGAAGGCTTACCTTGTGTGAGTTCTCCATAAAATAGTCTTTCTGGCAAACATACCTTAAACTTTTGAAGGCTGTGTGAGTGAAGAGAAGAGGACAAATGTGACAGAAAATTTGGAAATAATAATAATAATAATAATAATAACAGCATTTATATGATACTTTAAAGAAGTTTCTAAAACATTTAACAAATATTATCTAATTTGATCCTTGCAACAATATCGGGAAACAGGTGCTGTTATTGTTAACCTCATTTTACTGATGAAGAAACTAAGGTAAGCATAAGTTAAATGACTTTTCCAGGATCACACAGCTAGTACATGTTTGAAGTTGGAGTTGAGCTCATCTCTACCACACTCCAAGTTCAGTGTTCTATCCATTGTGTCACCTTGTTGAAGTTTAGGAGCGGCAGGAATCAAAAGATAACTGCAAGCTTGTAACATTGGGTGACTAACCGAGTTGCTGATGCTGCCCTTTGAGAGATATTGGGGAGTCTGGAGGGGTAGATTTAAGTGGGGAAGATAGTACCTTCTATTTTGGTTCTTGTTTGCCCTACCCCTCATAAAACTTACAATCTGTTTGTGCAATATGACAACATAGTGGTGTGACACTGTTGTCACTTCCATATCTATCTTGCTGTTTGGGGCATTATTTTGAATTTTAAATTTCTACTTTTGTTCAGTTTTTAGTAACTGAGTTGTGTCAGTCCCCATCACCTCTTAACACCTAAAACTACCCTATTTTTCTCTCTTTTAATTATTTTGGATTGACAGCAAACTGACATTTCCAGCTGTGATTTATGCTCTTCTCATTAATACTCTTTATTTTTTTCTTAATTTGATGTTTGAGAATTTCATTTAATTGATAGTTCTGTAATCATGAAGCCCTGCCGAATTATCTTCAGGAGGTGCCTTTGGTTTTGTATTTATATTAAATTTTTATCAATATAAATAAAATAATAAAATTATTATAAATTTTATAAATAATAAATATATTGTAAATTTTATAAAAATGAAATATAATAACATAAGATAAAATAAGATGAATAAAACTTTTATTCCAGGCATCTCAAGACACTTTGCAAACATCAAGGTGTTAGGTATTTCCCATAACACATGTCATTAAATGTCATAAGGAGAAGCAAATTTCTTTAGAAAGATAATACCCTTAAAAATAGCAGCATGTTTGCTTCTTTCAAATTCTTTGAAGAGATTCAATTCCCCAGTGCTTGGATGTCCTGGTTGGAGAGTGGTGTTGTAGAATTATATAACACTCTATTTGTTCAGCGATTTCAGCCACATCTGAGTCTTTGGGACCCCATTTAGGGTTTTCTTGGCAAAGATACTAGAATAGTTTGCCATTTTTTTCTCCAACTCATTTTACAGATAAAGAAACTGAGGCAAACAGGGTTAAGTGACTTTCCCAGCCAAGTCAGAAGCTGGATTCGAACTCATGAAGATGAGTCTTCCTGATTCCAAACCCAGTGCTCTGTCCACTGTGCCACCCGGCTGCTCTACAATGCTGCAGAGAAGGGTTTCATTTTAGGAAGTTTCAATTTGGTTACATATTGTTCATTCTTGTGAGTTCCACATACACACGCATATGTGCATACACACATATATATATATGTGTGTATGTATGTATATGTATATACACAGAAATACACATTTATATGTGTGTATACACATATACTATATATACATATATATATATATACATTTTCCCCCAAACATTTTGAAAGCACCCTCCAGTGTAAGACTAAGCAATTAGAATGAGCTCTCCTGAATTTACAATTCCAAGTAATCAAATTTTGCTTATTAATTCTCCCTTACTCTACTTGTTTTCCTGCAGCTGCTAATACACGATTCTTAGAGCTGCCACCTAGCGGCAAAGGGAATGCAGTTGAACTTGAGAGAAATTGCTTCAATGTCTCTTTATTCTTGAGATTAGGTTTTCTTTGTCTTCTGTGTGAGTCATGGACCCCTTGGGCAGTTTGGTGCAACCTGTATACTCCCTTCTTAGAGGAGCATTTTAAAAATGTATGAAGTGAAGACATAAGATTACAAAGGAAATTAATTATATTGAAATAGTGATCAAAAGAAGTTCAAGGACTCCAATGAAGGAGCATAGTTTTAGATGAATCTAATGTGGTCTATAATATAGGAGCTAGATCTGTGATTTTATTGGTGTAGGGGATGCTCGGATGAGGAAAAACCCTACACCTATATAAATTTATGCTTATTTTTCAAATTGCTGTTTTAACATCAAGAAGGTCCCACAGCCAATGTGTGCTAGAGCTGGGACTCCAGTGCAGATGTACCTGTGACATTTCCAAGCCATGTGACCTTAGGCAAATCATTTAACTTTCCTGCCTGCCTTAGTTTCTTCAAAATGAGGATCATAAAACATTTTCCTCACAGTGTTGTTGAGAAGATTAAATGAGTTAATATTTGTAAAGTGCTTAGCACAGTGACTGGCACATAGTAGATATATTTTTTTTAATTTTAATTTATTTTCTTGGTTACATCATTCATTTCCACAAAGTTTTGAGTTCCAAATTTTCTCCCCTTCTTGCCCCTAGCCCCCAGCCCAAAACATTAATCCCACTGTAAGGCCCCTCCCACAATCTGTTCCCTTTTATGTCCTCCTCCAACGTCCCTCTAGCTTTCTAGCAGGGCAGGGAG